>VSDK01014123.1:196885-217883 GCA_009767595.1 Symbiodinium kawagutii
CATCTAGCTATCTATCTATCTAGCTATCTATCTATCTAGCTATCTATCTAGCTATCTATCAATAAACATTTATATATATATATACAAAAAGATATATATATATATGACCTACATATAAAATCTAAATGCTGAGCATATAAATGATAGTCTCAGTGAGTAAAAATGACCAACAAAAACAGGATCGCAGCTGCCAACATCATCAACGGCTTCACGACATCAATGAGGAGTCTTAGTCTTCCTTACGGGGCCCGACCCCAGTGAAAACAGACCTGGGAAGGCGATGAATATTTCCACCTGTGGACAAACCCGAATACTTCGATCAAGTCCTGAATTTTGCTTCTGCAACATCGACCTCCATTCTCTGTTGGCTGTGACTATCAGCCTGTTGATGAAGACCACCAGATATAGCAGTAGCTAGATAAGCAGACCAGGTATTCTGTGCACTAATGTTAATGGTGTCAGAGCTTGTGTTTAGCCCCTGCTCCAAGATCACATGCGACATCATGCGACCAAGCGAGGTTGGGGGAGCTTCTGCAGGATGAGGATGGGAGCTGTTGGAAAGATCACAGGTCTGGGGGCCGAGGACGGTCCATGGTGCTCCACAATGATAACCCCAAACAGCTCCAGAATGCTCTGCCAAGTATATGACTAAGTATCCAACCAACCAAGGAACCAACCAACGAACCACAAAATGGGTGTCGATCGCCATCCCGCAGGACGATTTTTCAACAGCAATCATGACAAATCAGCAGCAAAACACCATTGACCAACGAACCAACGAACCAACCAACCAACCAACCAACCAACCAACCAACCAACCAACGAACGAACGAACCAACCAACCAGCCAGTCATCGATCCAACGCTTCCTCGCCTTTTCCTGCCCCATATGGTCTGTTGCCATCCTCGAAACAAGGGCCAGCGGATTTTCTGACCTGGATTCTTTGGAGAATTTTGCATTGGGCTTGCTGAAGCTAGGTTAAGGTGTGATGCGTGAATTACAAGAATGCACAGAATTCTCACCCTGTTGGAACCCCAGTGGAAGATTTTTCGTCAGCCGGACGCCTCTCTCTCTCTCACTCTCTCTCTCTCTCTCTCTCTCTCTCTCTCTCTCTCTCTCCTTAGCATATTGCAAGAAAGAGTTCGGGAACCGAGAATGTCCAAAATTATATGCTAATGCTTTAACGATAAAAGAGTCCTATACTGACGCCCTGCCATATCTGGTACCTTATTTTGGGCTGACGTACCCATCTGCCCATTGAAAAGCAATCCAGCAAACCTATGCTGACTCCAGAAGCATTGTCAGCGTGCTTGCAAGCGAAAATCTACCAGGCGGTCTTCTAGTGGTGTCTGAGTTGAGGGATCATTCCAAGTAAGCATGTGCGTGTGCTTGTACGTAAGTATGACGCATACACAATCTCCATGAGGTGATTGCATGCGCGACACCTTGTAGCATCTTCCCAATTGCATCTATTATCTGATGACAGTAATTGTATAACCCAACAAAAACCATCCGGATGTGGCGAAGAATATGCTAACCCAACTCAGTTTTCGGCTTCCCGCCTAAGATTTACGGAGAAATTGACTGACAGGTGGCTGGTCAGTTCACCCTGTAGCGCTGCTGAACATGCCATTTCTTCACGGCGGACCACGGCTGGTCTAGCCGTTGGGATTTGACCATTTTTGGATGCTGAAACTCTTGACTCAACTCGCGAGGTGAGCAACAAACCTCGCCAGAGATTTCCCACCCGCGATCCAAGGTTCGCATAGAAGCGACGCCTCCTGGGACTGGCTTGCGAACTGGCGGCCTGCGACGGAAAGGCACGCCCTTTTTGGGCACCACTTCACAAGCCCAGCTCCACATATGCAACTAAGGAGGTATGCTAAAAATTGATACAACATATGGTGATATAGGGTTAGATTAGGGATTATATAGGGATTGTAACCATTAATATAAAATCGTAGGAAATAATGACCAACAAACACACACAGGCCAGCTATTTGAGCTTTTCAGGGGCCCATGGTCAAACCAAGACTACAAGACCATGCAGGTCAGCTGTGAGCTGAATCCGATTCAGCAACGCTTTGTCGGACTGCAGAATGGAAGACGCGCAACCAGCGTCTGGCAACAAACGAGCCAAGCTCAGATGATGAATCCCTTCATATGCTCAGATGCTGTGACCCTCAACCTTCTTCCATGCTGACGTGTCCTGATCTTCCACTGGCTTCTTGATTCGGCGTCCTTCTTGCAAGGTCTTCCGTGTGATGGTGCCAACATGTTCGCGACAAGCCTCCTCAATCTCCTGGGATGTGAAGTTTGACAGAGGTAGTGATTGCTATTTAACCCCCTTTAGAACGTGCGTAGCTATGGCTGCCGATGGCTCATGAGGTCTCTCACGATGCTGTGTGATGCCTGCCCTCAACCAGAACTTCAGCCGATTTTATGCAGCCACGTATCAGTCTCCGCAAGTGATACCTCAGTCGAGTCTCCGAGAGTGTTGACACATCAGTCGCAACCACTTCTGAAAAACGAGATCACAACACCCCGTTTTTCTCATGATTCTGAAAGGATCTGATTAAATAAACAAGACCCTCCTTGTTTCTCATAAACCATTGGGTCTGACACCTGAATTCAGTGACCCTCAATTTCTGAGCACCATTTGAGCACCATGGAGCAGCCACCAACGAAAGCCGCCCACTGAATCCGCTTCCCAGGTACACTGGAGCCGGTGCTCCAGAAGCTCCCCTCGAGGTCCATGACCTGCTCAGCTGTTAATGGCTAGTCAAGGACCATTGGCTTATCAACCATTGCCTTATCAACCATTGCCTTATTAACCCTTGGCTGATTAACCATTGGTTGATTAACCATTGGCTTCTTAACCATTTGCCTGTTAAGCAGTGGCTTATCAATGGTGATGAAAGCGAGTGAACCGTCAGCAATACTTGGCCGATTTTGGTTTGTGAGTCCTGCTGATCGAGTTTCTGGGATACGAATTTGCTTGTGGAGTTCCACCAGAAAATGATCGCGGCGAAACAATCTGAAGCAATGCACAAATTGATGAGGATTTGGAGGGGTTCTGGGGACAAAAAAGGAGTACGGGTTCCTATCAGCAAACAGAAGTACAACATGAACAACGCTGAGGGCGGAAGTCTCCAACAGGAACACAGGGTCCCAAAGGAAACGCGTGCTCCACTTTTCTACCTACAGCATCTTACAGCAGTATGTATCTGTGAAAGTTTTTTGTGCGGCTACGCCGGTGTCGAAGCATTCGTGTCTGTCTCTTATCATGTCTTGGTGTCTTTTGATGTCCCGTTCCTTTCATCTCTGTTTCTTCATTTCTCTCTCCCTCTCTCTGTTTCTCTCTCTCTTTCTCTCTCTCTCTCTCTCTCTCTCACCGCAAAAATGCCATGCTGTATGTAGCCAGTCCAATGCAAAGACCAAACCAAACGTGCACGTCCGATGGAAGAAATGCATCCGATTCTTACAGAACTTCATCGTGGTGTTTTGTTCCAAGGAAGTGCAAGTTTGGGGGACCAGACTGCACCCCACACCTACCCCCTTCATAAGATGATGTGTCAGAACTCCGAATTTCTCCTACCAAAACTCACCTTGATGCAGTGGTGCCAATGCGCTTTGCGCAAACCAGACTGGCACGCCAAAGAAATCGCACCAAATTTGACCCGCACTCGCGGCTCGCCATTCTTTTGCGAGTTGGATATATCATGATATATCACTTCATATCATTTCATATCTACATTTACCCATGTCACTCAGAAACACGCACACTACATATGGGTAAATGAGCCGTGGTTTTTTCGGATGTTTAAAAAGCGACACCAACGCGAAATGCCTACGCGGTGCCTACGCGATGTAGTTTTACTAGGGGTTTTGCCTACGCGGATGATGGTAGGTGTGAAAAGGTTGCCTACGCGGCGCCTACGCGAGACCAATCAAAGCTCCTTTTTGCAAATGCATACCATCATGTTGCCTACGCGAGATGCCTACGCGACTTTGCCTATCCAGAATGCCTACGCAAGCCTACGCATCTCCTTCTCACCAATGAGAACCGACTACGCGATCAATTTTTAGTTCCCTTTTTGTATGAATTTAAGGCTGTCAATGTGTTCATATGTGTTTGCAGGTACCTACTCATTGTTTTCCTGACGTGCATGTATACTCAAATGTGTATGTATACTTGTATAAGCATGCGTATGTATTTACATAGGTAGCAACAGATATCTATACAAATATTCATATGTATGTGTATATTGATACAAATACTGTGCTTCTGATGATGCTTAGCGGGGACGGCCTGCCTTGCTCAAGTTGATGACCACCTGGTTGTTCCCATCACCTAGCAGCTTGCCATCTGACAACCCGTGGCCCCGCACTCTATGCATCAATAGATGTACAGGCAGAGCAGCGACAGATTGAAGGTGCTGAATATCAAATTGCGCTGCCTTCGAATCTGCTCCATCAGCAGTGAGATCGGTATCCCAAAGTGTGTGCACAAACCATCTAGGCGAGTGCCACCTGCTGAGGTTTAGCTTGTCATGGTGTGGTGCTGTGTGGGTCAGCAACGGGAAACTACAGTCTTTGCTTCACTTCTTTGAGTCTGATGCTGGCCCGTCAAGGTAGGAAGCAATGAAAGTCGCTTGTTCTTAGAGTCTTAAACCATCTCATCCTTCATAGTTCTGTCGGACAAGTAGGATGGGTTCAGTCACTTACTGTTCCTTTGAGTGTTTGCACAGGTCTCCTACACCAACTTGATCCAAAGGCACAGATGTGATGCCCTTGCCTGAGACTTTTGGGGGGCAACAACATGCTCCATCTGGATGCTTCCAGAATAAGGGGACAGAACCTTCAATCATCGTTTCCCATACGAAGAAAAGCAGCGATTTTGGTGGACATCAGGTGCTGGATCCATTTTTCTCTTTCTTCAGCCGCAGCAGATTTCGGCCACACTGAAGCCTAGCTAGTCTGGACATCAGCACCCAGCTGACATCACTGGCAATTCGATCAAATTGTGAAGACTGTTGGAGTGGTCAGCAGCAAAAGATCACGCCAGGGTCAGCAGAGGGGCCAGAATGGCGACAACATCCACATCCAGGTCATGAACCGCTTGCCGTGGACTACTGTCTACTCCTTGTTTCTAAATTACTACTGCCATATTGCCAAAGCAGAATGCTTTACTATGGAAAACTTCTGAACATATCCATAGGACGAGGATGATCACTAGTCACGCCCCAGCATCTTCGCCGCCTGGTGTCGGTCGGACGTGGTGGGAAGCAGCAGGAGGGGATCACATCTATGGCCTTTCCTTGTAGGCAAATCCAACAATAGACACATATGATTGGCTCACCAGAAAACCCAACAAGGATGGGTCATTATGGGGGCTACAGCAAGACTTTGAGACCTGCAAGCCATGTCTTGTGAGTTCCTCATG
Organism: Symbiodinium kawagutii; assembly: GCA_009767595.1. Lineage (NCBI taxonomy): Eukaryota > Dinophyceae > Suessiales > Symbiodiniaceae > Symbiodinium > Symbiodinium kawagutii. Next base: position 202,332 of record VSDK01014123.1, read on the forward strand.
ATGTTCCTATGAAGCCAAGAATGGTGGTTAGGCAAGGGCAGAAGGGAGAAAATGAGCTCAATATGCTGGGAAGAATTCATACACAGATCCAACAGACTGGCAGTATGCTGGCACTATAAAAGGCATTTACGCAGCGGACTATCAATGCTATATGTATGTCTATCTAGCTATCTATCTATCTACCTACCTACCTATCTATCTATCTATCTATCTATCTATCTATCTATCTATGTATATGCTCTATATCAATATATGTATGTATGCATACAAGTGTAAATGACACTATTTTTGCCATGTGTCCATATTCGGAACTATGTATGTATGTGACCTCTTTGTATGTATGATATGAGCTTGCCGGTCACCAACTCGTGACTATGGTTCATGACTCCCTGACTTTCAGCACCCCTGAAGGGATGCTTCAGCCGCTTGAGTCGCTGGCTTGTTGCAACGTTCTTTTGAGTTTGCGAAGCGCCTGAGATCAACAGCGAACTGCACACGTCTTCGCTGCGTGCCTTGTGTGCCTCTGTGGCTGGGCTGATCACACATGTATAGTTCAATGGTGAAAGATCGTGGAATGGCGAGGGCATGGACATAACAACAGATGTCCAAAGCACCTCCCCAAAAAAGGATCACCTTGGGAACAACACTGTTCTCCTTCCCAAAACAATAGATATACTGAGCCCTTACAGACACTTCACCCGAAACAGCCAGTGACATCCGATGTTCCAACCGAAATCTACGGCAAACCTGCATAGATCCCTTGGGAACTTCCCCAACTGTGCCTGCTCCCGTCCAGGGCCCTCAGCCCGCTCAAGGGCCTCAGCCATCAACCCATGGCCATGACTAGATTTTCAACGAGGGGTGTCATCCAAACAGCTGCAAAGACAGCCCGTTTTCAGCACCCTTCGGCTTTTTCAAACAATCTCACCCCTTTTCTTCGTACAGTCATGAAACGAGTCATGAAACGAGTCATCTACACTCTTCTATCTTCTGTGCTTGGGCTGCACATCAAAGAGAAGCATCTTGGCTATCGCGGCACCGGACTGCGCGCCTCGATCATCTGTGTACAAAGTTCTTTCGCTTGCTGCTCGATTGCCTGCTTGCTGTGTACCACCCCCATTGGCTCACAAATGCAGTGGCAGGTTGGTCAATTGTGTGCAAGGAAAACTTCCCACAGCGCACCAACCAGTGGGAAACCCAAGCTCTGCTTTGAAACCAACATATGAATTACGGAGAACTGCACAGTCAAGATGTGAAGATTCCCCACAAAACCTAGGAGATAAGATATCTGGAGGTGCTGATATCATCGAGCAGAAGGGTTTAGTACGTTCCAAAGGTCTAGAAAGCGGTCAAAAAAATGACGCAACGAGGACAGCGAATCAACCATGACCGCCGCACTCAGCCAATAGGGTAACTCCACCATGGGGGGCACCGACGCCTTATCCCCAAGGTCCAAGGCCAACCAAAGTTCGTTGATCCACTCCACCTGCTGAAGCGTGCAAGGACCCGGTGCTCTCATACTGAAACTACTGTAACATGCATATACATCGGATGATATCTCAAATATCTAATCATCAGAAATATGATGTGAAATCTGATATGATATGACGTTATATGATGTGATGTCAGATGATATGAAAAATGACATGACATGAGATGATATCTCACATCTGACATATGATACATGGTACATGGTGGTACATGATACAGGATACAAGATACCTGATACATGATACATGATACGATATCATATAATATAAGGTCACATATGTACAGGATATATATGCATATAGACTAGATGCGTTGCACGTATGCAAATGCTCAATCGGTGTACATCAGCATTTCACATGACTGCATACAGCACTCCGCTCGTTCCGGAAATGGATAGCTCAACGCTTCCAACGGAGACCCGCAGCAGTCCAAGTCGAGCTGCAGCGCCTTGCTGTGGAAGATGCCCTCATCCAAGGTTTTCTCTGAAAGCTGTTGTGCAAGCGCATACATCAGCTTCATCTTCACCTGAAGCGCAAAGCGCAGCTTGGAACATCTTGGAACTATCGAATTGAGGGAAATCAAACAATGTCCAATATTGATAATCAATCATCACTAGTGAACCGTTGTTAGCCACGTATTTAATTACACAAATACATACATTTATAGAGAGAGAGAGAGATGGCCATGAGTCCAATTATATCAAATGTCCAAAAATACCAATCGTAAACTGGAACCAATCTGCTCATCTTTGCTGCTCCACCCATCCGCCCACTTTCGCTTTGGCCCAATTCGCAGCTCTTCAACAGTGTGAGATGATCATCCAACTCTGAGTTTTGCGGATTTCCAACAGATTCAACAACAGATTTTCTACAAATTGCTAGATCCATGATGAACTGCTTGGTGTTTTCAGTTTCAGAGGGTCCATGATGCTCAACCACGGAGACGAATCATGCATCGCCACCTGAACTCCAAGGTGGACTCCAGCAGGCTCCTGGCGCAGCTGACCATCCGCAGCCTACGGAGCTGATCCCGAGAATCGGTCCTCGTTCAGCCACTGGTCTGGCTGTACCAAAGAACAAAGCTGCCTGACACCCAGGGATGGCCATCGGATGTCTTTATTCATCGAAGATGAATCCACATATATCATCTATTTTACATGCATATCTAAACTAGCTATACATGTATATATTTGTTGTTCAGAAATACATACATATATCATATCGATGGTCTTCCACAAATGATGTATCCCCAACTCATTGGTTGTTTCTCGAACCGTAAATCGAATTGATTGCTACATGTCTAATCCGGCCAGCATTCCACGTCATCGCATTCTCGGACCCTTTCTTTCCGGCAGTGACGCTTGCGGTTCAGAAAATTATGCTAGCCTGACCTTCGCCCAATGCGAAACCGGTGACTCAAAATGATGTCACAAAAAAAAGTCTGACATGTGCACCAAAAGTGCTATGATCGGTAAATATAGACCTCAGGACCTGATTACTCCACTCATAAGCACCTTGTTATCTGTCTACCTGAGTGCGTGCACCCGCAAAAATTAGCTGGCTTCTCGTGAGCTCTCAATGGATAATCCTGAATGAGGCCAAGCAGGCTCTTCCAATCCTATCATTTCGCAGCTGCCCCAAAACATGCAGGCTGAACTCCAAGAAGTCAACATGTCTTGCTTGCCCCTGTCTCTGCAGAGCACGCTGGAAGGCATCTTCCACCTCGCATCGTGACTCAGCTCCAGTCCTCCCGGTGCAGTGTATGAACCCTGTGGGGAACACCACTTTGGCCCGCACAGAGCCATCTTGGAAGAGCTTCTGCAACTCCCGCGCCTTGGGGAATCCACCGGCAGTTGTGTCCAAGGGCTTGACCTATTGGTGGTGCCTGGTGACATCCCAAATGTGTTCGTTGTTTCTTTCTACTCCAATCTTGTTGATGACATGTGTATACTCCATCGCTACAGTATCCATATTCTATCCACGGCTCCGGGCAGATCCCCAACACTGCGAAGGATTAACGTAAACGTTGGTAGACGTCGATGCGTGTGAGGCCCACAACTCAGAGTGTATCCATATAAATAGATGTACCCCCCAAACATTGCCAGAACAACAATGTCCATTTCGGAAACCCAACAAATCTGGTAGGGCACGAAATCGTTGACAAACATGGCGGCACTATGGCCTTGGATCTCCCCCCGAAACGCTCTCTGTGGCCTGTGAAGCTTCAGCTTCAGGGCTTGAAGATTGCTTACCTGAGCCATGGCAGTGGCAGCCCCGCGTTGCATGGCGCTTAAGAAAGATGACAGGCTGTGGGATATGCCAACGGAGATCTGATATCATCCAACCACCCAAGTTGAAGTGCGGCTGTACATAAAATGCTCATTCGTAAGAGCCCTCAAGCATCTCAAGACGGCTGTTTATTTGATCATTTATTTCCGGGGACACATTGTAGTCACTGTTCGTCATGGGTGCGTGGCAGGGACATAGGCTCGACTGTAGTTCAGAGTTGGGAATCCCCATCCGATCTCCAAAGCTGTTTAAAGCTTGGATGGCTGGACGGCTACCTGGACATGCAGCAGCAAAGCTACGCTGGACAGTTTGTCCCTGACAAGTTTTGCAAGATTTTGGTGGTGCATTTTTCAAGACCTGGCCCTTGCAGCCAGACATTCAATTTTTGCGGCCTCATCCCCAGAGCTGTCCAGAAACAAGCCTCTGCGTAGATGTTCACACGCCATGACCATCTTTGATGTGACCCATAATCACCACCAGCTGGTTGCTGATATCCCCACTATTTTCTGTTGGTTCAGGTCTCCATTGGCTGCATCATATCTCGATTGGTTGGTTCTGAGCCATCCCTTACAGTCCAAGGGAGGCATGGATCGATTCTTTTGGATGTCGTTGGGTGTGCCCTACCTTCAGCGTTCATGGTGGTAATCCCATGAACAACAGCCTGGTGGTTCGTTGCCCATCACAAAGAAATATTATCAATCAGAAAGTTGGTCCCAGGTATGGTTGCAAGAAAAAATTGAACCACCAACCAAATATAACCATCATCACTAAGCATTGTACCCTATTGTTGGAGATTATCCCCAAGAGATATTCAGGGTTGCTAAATGTCATTAGTCCTTACCAACCGCTTTTAGTCACCCATCCGAGAGTTCTTTTGCTGGTGAATTCGCATGGCGCAACGCTGGCGATTCGGAGAATGTTCAACCAGTTTAGCGCGACCAAAGGTGGGACCAAACTGGGCCTTTTTGTTGGACAAACGATAGGCATCTCGGACATTCACACGATGGCTATAGCAGCCTAATCATCTCAACAATATCATTCATGATTCTTGACTATCATTAGTCACATTTTTTGCCATCAAGATGGTTAATATGACTAACCATCATTAGTTTGCCAATTCCAGCTATTCACTATCACTACTATGTGGTGAACGACTCCTGGTAGCTCCTGGCCTGGCTCCCCTGTACTCTCGGGCGGTCCGCATTGGATACCCCTGGCTCCCGCTCCCTGCCCGCCCCACCACCCTCACCTTCACGTTGCAGCTGTTCCACCTCTCCACGCAGAGCCTAGCACCAGAAATGATTCGATCTGTTAAATGATGTAGGTGTAAACTAGTGATACTTATCATGATCATATGGGTTAAATGATGATAAACTAGTGAATACTGGATGATTATATGATGTAGGTGTCGTAGGGAATACTAATGATTAGGTGATTAGTGTACACTTACACCATATAAGTTTACTCAATGATTATATGATGCAGGTGTCCTTCAGCTATCAAATGGCTTTGATCCTTCTTGAAACCATGGATTTTGTTGGTGACCCCGCAAATCATCTGCAGTGTTTTCGAAACATTCTTCAAAGCTGCTGAAACATGTAAACCCTATTTCGGGATTTCAGATACAAAAATGGGATACAAATCCACCATAAACATGGGCAGATCATTGTTCCTTCTTGCCATCACCAGAGGAACGAAGAAGAAAACGTGGCAACTTCTGACCCAAGCAGCTCCTTCCTTCCTGCCTTCACCTGGCCCGTCAGCTCTTTCACGCGCGCATGAAGAGGTTGAATGACCTGACAGAAGAAGAAACAGATGAAGAAACGGATGAAACTGGTTGGTTAACTGCTATATAGCCATTTTAGTTGGTATATCCACTACTATTGTTGGTTACTATCCCCCTAAGAAACAAATAAAAAAACTTGCAGAGAAGTTTTGGAGAAGTGCATTTGACTCTTGGCCCATTGCGATCTGCTTTACACAACGATCAGCAGCAGTCGTCTCGATGTGCGACAACAAGAGGCAGAACTATTGTGATTGCTACTAACCACCAGCTGCCAACTACTACGAACTCCTACATACGGCACCTGTCCAGTACCAGACTACTGCTGCTACTACCACTACCACCACTACCACCACCACCACTACCACCACTACCACCATGTCAGGACGTCCATGCCCGGTCGCCCCGCCTCAATTTCAACAGCTCTGGAGAGATCCTCCAGCTGAGCCTGGGCTTGGCACGAGGCGTGAGGATTCGGTGACTCCATGAGAAAACGATTGATAAGCCATAGGGTACCCCCAAGTTATGGCTGTTTTATTGCTATAAATGACTAATATGGGATGATTTGGGGGTACCCCTATTTTGAGAAACACCCATATAGATGATGATCAAATGTCCATGGTAAAGATGATGAAGATGATGATAAAGTTATGGACTCGGACTCAGTAATCATTGTAATGACATATAGATGATTGAAATCTGATTCCATGATCGATCACCAACGTTCACCAGCTGATCATTCGAGCTTCTGTAGAGATAGACCATTCAAGAGCAATGAACAATTTGGCCAGGTGCGATCTAGTATGATCTAGCATGATCTAGTCTTCATGTTTTGAACTCCCTGACATGCAAAGGCCATGACATGACACGTGATGATCGACACAAGAGCTGCATGGACGTCAGCCCCCAACCACTCAACACTGAACCCGCTCCATAGCCCACACAGGCGGCCTCTGAGAGGCCACCAGAGTTGCTACCTCGAGGCACTGCAAAGACTACCTTGATTTGAAACCTTCCTAGAGGTACTTTATGATTCTTCAGAAGGGTTGTAAAAGATGAATTTCAAAATGGAATTTCAAAACACCACGGACTCCCGGACGCCATGAACAACTTGTCAGGGGACAGGTTGGGATGTGGCCTCGCTAACGACCGGCCAATACAAAGCCCTGGTTCGAGCGAGTCGTGCGGGTGGATCTAGCCACGGAACCCTTGAATGTCAAAGAACATACAAGGAAATTCCATATGATGATTATGCTTACGGGATCTCAAGGTCGCATTCAGAATCTTTTCTTGGTCCTGTGAAAAAAAAACGCAATACCGTAGCTGGTGCATTCATATGTTTTATTGGCGCTCATCCAAGAACAAGAATCAGCAATCGCAGTGGCAACAACATCATCAACTACCACAACCACAACCACAACCACAACCACAACAACAACAACAACAACAACAACAACAACAACAACAACGACAACGACAGCCCTTCATTGTTGACAAGCTCGTGCTTCGCGCCCTTGGGACGCCCGACCAGAGGATAGCAGCAGGTGTTTCACCTCGCGGTTGCCACGTATGAATGGTTTAGCCAAACCCTTCGTTGCGACCCGCTGAAGCAGATCAGTTCAAGCACGGGCGTGTGTGCCAAAAATGGGGTAACCAATTGGCCCCACCAAAAGAAATGACCATTTATTTGGAAACCATTGGTTCTGTGGGTACCACTATTTTGGCACATACCCATATGTTTAGACCGCTTCTTTCTTGTTTCCCTCCATGGACACCCGTTTAGGACTGCACAGAATGTCACCATCTCTTGAGATTGGATGTAATTTACAGATTCAGTAGTTTCCCAGGCCTGTTCTTTGAAAGGGCCGGCAACTGACGCTAGCACGGGTCATATGAGCGCAGAACCCCAAGAAAATCGCACCAGACGACTGAAATGACAAAACGCCAACACACAAAGACCCCATGTCCAAAAGAAAATATCATCCCGGATTTGCTCCGAGGTTCCATTCCAAGTGTCAGTACTGTGTGTGTGTGTATACGAATCAATTCTAGAATTTCGAACTTATTACCTAAGCTTGGTTCAGAACTCACCTGATGATTGAGTTTTGACATGCTTAGACTAAGCACCACAGGTGGTCAACAAAAGCTCACCACTGACTGGAAGCCTGATCAGCTCTGCCCCGAGGTCCCAACCTGTTTCAGCTCCTCTGCCACCACTGGGGCCAGATCTCCTGGGAGGTTCAGCGGTGGGCTACCAGCCCTGGTGAAAGGCCTCGAAGCCTGGCACTGGTTTGATATCGCCAGTGATCCATAAATCTTCTCGCTAAACTGGCTTCATGATGTTTCATACATCCCCAGTGATGAATCTTCACTTTCAGTTTCTACATGGAGAAATTCCGGGGCATCGATTCAATCTGCACCGTCCTCCCGTCCCCCTGTTTCCGCTGCGCCGAGGGACTACCGAGTCGCATCGCCGCTTGCTCATGTTCAGCAGCAATTCCCTGACTGGCACTAAGCGTAAGGAGATTGTTGCCATGACGGACATCAGGAAATCAGAATGATCACTTGGCATAGTCTTCGTCATCATCATCATCATCATCATCATCATCATCATCATCATCATCATCATCATCATCATCGTCATCATCATCATCAAGCTGCCTCTTGAATTTGGCTATCACCGCCACAGCCTCCTGTCCCGCTGGTGTATGATTCTGTGACTTATCGGGGGTTGTGATGCATCCGCCGGAATCAGCCTGCAGGCACTCCGTCATCTTTTCCCGAAATGCCGACAGCATTTCAGTCACCTCGCCAACAGCAGTCGTGTCGAAGCTGTTCAAAACATAGATCCCGAAACGCCCAGGCTGTTAAAAACAACGAGTCGGTGGATATTGAAAGTGTCACAGCTCGAAGTCATCTCCTGAGTTTCAGGCTCGAAGACCGATCAGGGGGCCAAGTTCTTGCTCGAAGTGTGACCGCAGCTCCGACTGCCGGGGAGCTTCACTTGGGTGACCATAGGCCACGCCACTCATCACCACTCCCACTCATTTGTACAGAATTGGAGGCCCTAAGACCGGAGGTTTGGAGATTTGGTCGCATCGACCTCTTGCGGTAAGATCTTTAGCTAGTCTGAAAAGTATTTTTGGGCCCTGGCCTGATGCTCCATCTTGACAAGAAATGTTGGGTTCTAAGTGCGAGTGATGAGAAAGATATGTCGGTGGCACACGTACACATTCATCATGTGCATCTCCAGATGTCCCAGCAGAACTTTAATTTCTTATCAATTTGAACTCAACACCAAGACCAAAATCCAGCCCCAACCTTTGCAGAAAAACTCTGGCCTTGAAGACCGGCGCCAAGGTCTCTTCAAGCGACTGACAGAAGTTGACACGTCCCAAACTGGGACCAAGTTGAAATGTTCATTGGGATAGTAATTCAAGATAGCAAACTGGGACCAAATTGAAACTGGGATCAACTTTCATTGCTATAATCTTGACCATAGCTCATATGACGCTAGCAAGGTGAAGACGAAGGGCATCTTGCCCAAGTTTTGCACGTGAAGAACATGCATGTTCTCTTGGCCCAGGACCAAACGCACCTCAAAATCCTGCTGAAAAATCGTGTGAATCTGTCGTAAAATGAACGACGGTCGGGCCCGCAACCAACACGGACTTCACAGCGCAGACCCAACCGGCGCAACATCAATCGTATGATCTCTTGTCGTTACCAAACCAATGGCTACATCGCAGCATTCTGCAGCTACACCAGTTTTAGGTCACGGTTTCTGTCGCTTTCTCCTTGTCCTTCGAGGCGTTTCAGGGTTGTCATCGTGAAGACCTCGCCTCCCCAAGGTCGCCCATCGCTTGAATGTCTTGAGGCCGCAAGGCTTCCAACGCCTGTGAGGTTGCGCGTGTGGACGAGGTGGCGTAACATGTCAGAACCAAATGGTGATGTGGTGGATTCTCCAAATGGTACCAATTCTACTGTAATGGTTGATAGGAAAAAACCAAGCATTGTTGGGGTTCCCCATTTTCCCAAGCCCCTTATGTGGTAGCCAAACATCCAAACAATCAATCTTGGTCCACAGGTGGTCACTGCGATGTAGAGAAACTCGCAGGTTTCCGACAAGTCCAGCAGCCAATCGCCTGTTTCGTCGCAGCTGCTTGCGATTTTTGCACTCCTCTGGCCAAAGCCTCACAGAACCTCAGGACAGGCAAGCGGCAAAAAAACATGCCAAACACATGGGATAGAAATGGTTCACCAGCCTCTTGACATAGTGCTTTCATACATTTCCGGTTTCTCCCGCTGTTTCTTCTTCTGCATTTTGTTTGATTCATCTTGTGTATGGTTTCTACACTATCTAGACCTACTTCTTCTGCTTCTTCGTCAACGCCTAAATATCTGTTCGGGCTAGCCATATTCTTCATCATTCTTGTGGTGTTTCTTCCTGGAAATTGGTTCCTTTCTTTCTCCTCATCCATTGTCTTGCCGTCTGTTATTTCTAGTTGAACTGTTTTCTGGCCAAGGTCGCTGAAGCTTACATAAGCCCACGGTGCAATAGCTAAGGTGTCCTGAATTTATCCATGTATCTGTAAATTCATGTCTTAATCTATCTATTTCTGGCTATCGGTCTACTTATCTATCTACCTACCTATCTATCTATCCAGTCGCCCATCAAGCCATCAATTTGTCATATATTACTTGTCTGCCTTCTTTCCTGTTCCATCTTCGATACCTGTGGCTTATACATATTCTACAATATTGCATGTATTAAACATGTATATAATATGTATATTTAAATATATGTGTATATATATATATACATATTTTATGTTCCTTTTTTCTTTCCTCCTTCATTTCTTTCTCGTCGTTCTGCTCTATTCTGTTCTATCAAGTTCCATCGCTCTCAATCCCTCTCCCTGTGTCTCTTGACATTGGTGGCATTTCAAAACTCAATCTTGACAAAATTACTTTGCTTCGAGTGATCCCCACCATGTGATTTCAACACCGCTTGTTGACACCACTTTTGTCTGACATTCTCGCCGACATTTAGAATGACATTCTTTCTGACATTCTCTCCGACATATCATTCTTTCTGACATATCTTCTGACATTCTCTCTGGCATACCTTTTGACATTCTTTCTGACATATCTCCTGGCAAATCTTCTGACGTTCTTTCTGACAACTTTCTAGGCGGATATTCTTTCTGGCATATTTTGACATTCCCTCTGACATATCTTCTGACATTCTTTCTGACATGTCTTCTGACATATCTTCTGACGTTCTTTCTGACATGTCTTCTGACATATCTTCTGACGTTCTTTCTGACATGTCTTCTGACATATCTTCTGACGTTCTTTCTGACATGTCTTCTGACATATCTTCTGACGTTCTTTCTGACATGTCTTCTGACATATCTTCTGACGTTCTTTCTGACATGTCTTCTGACATATCTTCTGACGTTCTTTCTGACATGTCTTCTGACATATCTTCTGACGTTCTTTCTGACATGTCTTCTGACATATCTTCTGACGTTCTTTCTGACATGTCTTCTGACATATCTTCTGACGTTCTTTCTGACATGTCTTCTGACATATCTTCTGACGTTCTTTCTGACATGTCTTCTGACATATCTTCTGACATTCTTTCTGACGTTCTTTCCTCGCGGTTGAGGTCCGGCAGCGACCACTAGGCGTGGATGCTCGTGGTGGAGGAGGATGAGGATGAGGCGGCGGCGGAGGAGGAGGAGGAGGAGACAACTGTGATAAAATCTAACAACCCTCACCTGACAGGTGGGGAAAAAGGAACAGAATGTAACAAGTCTAACCCAGTATGCACCCCAATGCTGATCGCGGCGGCTGAGTCCATGGCTTTCTGGACTGCGATAACTCTTTAGCCAAAGTGGCAGCCACTCCATCCGAGATGGTCCCGAATTCCTTGGGACGTCACCCCGACACTGATTTGAAGCAAAAATGTCACTCGCCTTGGCGTCAACCACTGCAAATGATACTGATATACAGTAACATTAATGGCTTCTCATTGGGTTTCCTACACGGTAGTGGCATCATGTGGAGTCCCATCCCAGACAATTATGTCATCAGCGCACCAAGTATACACCCCATGTGATATTTGTGGCTAGCATATGTCCCTTTTTTTAGATGCATATTTTAGCTCCAGAATGGCCAACACAACGGGAGCCCTCTGAATGCGTCCATGAACAACAGCCGATTTCTGAAAAGTGGCCTTTTTGTGCACAACCATCAAATTCACCATTATGAAACATCATGAATCATCCCCAAAATCAGTCGTCATCAATTGACCATTCATTGACCACTATTGATCATGATCACCCACTTTTCACCATCAATTGAACACTAAACCATCAAGTAACCATCATTGACCAGCCATTGCTAGGGGCTAACCACTAACCATCAACCGATTTAACCAAGCACAGCAACGAACTGCCACACCGTTGGCCACTGCTTCCACTGTGGCCCCGACTTTGGACAGTAAAGATGCCATGCTCGCTGCAGACGTCTCTGCCCACGCATCGGTGGCCTCACAGTGGCAACAACTCTGAGTGATTCATGGTTCTTTGTACCCAATAATCCTGGGAGATAACAGTGACAGCATGTCAATGTTGGACAGTTTGAAGTACTGGTATGTTCCAACTGTAACATCTTTGAAGGAAACGCAAAAGAAAGGTTTCCCAACTCTTCAAATTTTGCTGTGCCTGTCTAGCCGCTGCCTGCAGACTCTTTTCGCTGGCAGACTGCACCTCACCACGATGCAAGGCAAAGGCAACGGCTCGACAGTTCCAGCAGTGTCAAAGTCAGCCCCAGCATGGTAAATCTCTGCATATGCATGTAATATACATGTATTTGCATATTCATTTCCGTATTGATTCTTTTTGTATATCACGTATGCAATCATGCACGAAGAAGAATCAACAACATCAACAGGGGGGCCCAACCTCCCGCACTTCCTTCACCTTGGCAAGCACCTGCAGGTTGCAACTGGCTGCAGGCTGTGCGGGAGCGGCGTTTTTCATCGTGCATCGCCGCCTGATTGAGCACTTCGGGCTCCATGTTGCTGGACTTCCTGGCACACGCAGCATGAACAACATAGAAGGTGAAATATGTCTATCTTCTACTACGTATATCGCGTTTACATTTTGTTTATCTTTGCGTATATGCATATGCAGGTATGTGTCTATATGCGTATATACGGCTTATATACGTATGAAGTTGCATGCGTATCTGTAACTGTACACATATGAACATATGATAGTTTCTTCTCTCAGTCATCGTTCACGCATCGCAACAGAGCTCTTGGTTGCCAAGTCACCCCGCGCTGCGACTCTTTGCAAGCACCTGGTGAGCCAGAGAGCCCCTCCACCATGGTTCATTCTCGGATACGAATGGTCAACGATGGTGACCAAGAACAAGCTATATAAGCTATGGATAGCTATGGTTCATGGTGGATCATGGTTGAGATCATGGTTTATGATGGTGTTAATGACTGGTCAGTCGGGTTTTTCCAGGTTTATAGTGGCAACTTGATGGTTCATGATGCTCGAGATCATGGTTGAGCCGTGCCGTGCTCGCCTCGGAGACAATCCTTTCAGCCAGATCGCCTCTCCTGGCGCTAGGCTTCTCAGGATACACTAAGAAGGGAAGCCGGAAGTGGCAACAGCTTGAGGAGAACACAACCAACATGAACCAACACTCAAGGTGCAACCAGCTGCAGCACATGGTAGAAATCAGATTGCTGGATCTCCATGACTACGCCATCAAAACAGATCTCAAACCACGACACAAATAGGAAATGATGGGGTTTTGATGGTTTCGGAATCCGCGGAAGATGAACCCACAAAGCAGCTTCATCGGAGGTCATGGCTGCCTCTTCTCCAATCCCTTCACAAAGGATGCAGCGATCTGCTTCCTGATTCGTCCGAGCCATGAAGCTGCTGAGGATTCACATGTTTTCTTTTAATGCCAAGGTGCTATGAAACAGTGAGCACTCACATGAATGCACCATGAGCTGGATTTATTTGGAGGGCCGCTTGACTCAAAACCCAATTTGAAACATCGCTTTGCTGAAGGCACGTGCACAAATGTCAAAGTGGACCCACATCAGCCAAGTTGCACAAACTCCTTGTCGACCACATCAGGTTTTTGGCCACTGCTGGCTGCCTTATGACTACTCTGCAGTTGGGAGAAGTATGGCGGGTGAGTTGGGAGTAACCAAGCAAGGTTGAGCCCTTCAGCCAACGATGCGAACTGTATGGGTAGCAAAAAATGCCTTCAGATTATGCGCGGTCATTGACCAAGGGATGCTCTCTCCATGTCCTGTCTCTTTCGACCTTCACATCTCGGCTGCACACCATGGTGTCAGGCTCCTCAGCCTCTCCCTCCTGACACCAGCACCCCAGTGATTTTCCACGAAGAATTCGGATCCCAACCGGTAAGTGAGCGGGCGACACACATCGTTTTTGGGGGGTACGTCGTTTAGACCTGCACAAACCACAGATGGCATAAGTAATTTCTGCGCTGGCTTGTTGCTTGTGATTGTGCCAGTGGCTGCTGTTGCTGCTGCCGCTGCCGCCAAGCTCTGCCATTGTTGTGTTTGTCACCAACTTTGTCGTTGTCTTTGTCGTGCCCTTTGGGGATTGCCACGTACACCCACAACCTGAAGCTCCAGACTGGTCCCCAATGGATCCTCCAAAAGATATTTCAGCCTGGTCATCCACAACACCCCAATTAATTGAGACTCATAGTGAAATTTCAGACCAACTCATTCACAAAAGAAGGTATGGCTGCCCTTTGTTCTTTGTCACTGCCTCCCTGTGTTGGGATTGGATAATTTGCAGCTGCCTTCCTTAGCAGCTTCTCCGCGTTCGGCTGCAGCTTTATGCTGTCTGCCGGACTCATGATTTGATTTTGCATCAGAAAGGGGAACTTACAGAGGCAGGGTAGCACCAATCAAATCCTCTGCAAAACTGCAAGGCGGGGTACTGGTGGAAGATAGGTTTAAGGTAGCTTTCTAGCTGTCCCTCGGATCAAATAAAGGGAGCAGCAGCAGCCCTTAAGCAATGATCAAACTCTCTCTGGATGTTTTAGGGCACTGACTCCGGATCAGAATCATCTCCAAGCGTTGTCAAACCGCCAGCAACACCCAATGAAATGTGAAAAGACACGGTAAGGTCGAGTCGGTCCTCCACTTCACCGTGGACTTTGTTGAAGCCATTCACCTTTGCAAGTTGTGAACGGGAAACCTGCCCTGAGATGCCCTTGCACTGACTGATTTGTTACTCGTTCTTAATCACATGGTATGCCATGGCATCCACGGCCAGCTCCGTTTTCATCACAAAGAAGTGCAGCTGCGTATGGCATTGATTGGTTGCACAGCCACCATTGCAGTGAGATCGGTATCGACCATATTGGAGCACCAGTGCACAGGATTGCACTTGGATTCCACCCCCAATGTCTTCCATGATTTCCATGCTTCACTAAGCCATACAACAGACTGGAATGGCGGATGTAAAACCATCTGTCATATCTTGGCTGTGCCGATGTTTCTCCTTTCACCGTTCCAGCCTGAGGAGACACTGTGACTGGTGACTCCTGGAAGGCCGCTGCGTGCACGTGAGAGCTGTGCCTGGTTCTGGGCATTGTTAGTGGATGAAAGCATCGAATTATTGTGGGGACAGACTCAATGATAAGCCAAACCAAATGGATGAATCAGAAACCAAAAGGTATCGTTCAATGACAAGTGCCCAAAAAAGTCCGTTCATTTTTGGTTCATGTTCATCAAGTGAGGACCCCACAACTTTAGCATACGAATTGGCAGAGTATCTCTTGAATTTCCAAGCCAAGTTGAGTGGAATCATTGGGGCTTGCCATGGCAGAGCAGCAGCCACGGCTTCTCCTCGCTCTTCGGCTCCACTTTCAACTTCGCCTCCTTGCCATGGGCCATGGGGCATGGGC
>VSDK01014127.1:0-27782 GCA_009767595.1 Symbiodinium kawagutii
TCCAATCCAGAGTGCGATCCTTGTAAGGCCGCACTGCAGAAGGGCCCAGTGAAAATTATATATGGGGTGGTTCCCATCTATATAGTTACAAAACTATATAAATTGGATCATACCAAAGGGGATCCTTGGTTATGCCAAACCAGATCGAAAGGAAGAAACACACCAACGGTTTCACACATAAACGGATTGGTTGACATGGGAACAATCATAAATTAAACCGATATAATGTTGTAAAGGGCTGTGTTGGTGGCAGCGGGGTATATCAACTAAAAGATGTTCAAGACCACACTATTTTCCGAGAAGTTTCGCAAACCCTGAGGGAGTCATGATGTCAAATGGATTGCTACGACCAGGTCGTAGATCTTTTTCCAAATACGTCACATCAACCGCCGTCGATGGATAAGAACCACTTCCATGAACTGCCTTGAAGACGTTGGCAGCTCCTGCAAAGAACTCCGCGTATTCCAATTCCTGCAGCCGCTGTCACTGGATATGCTGCATATAAAACTATATAGTTTACAGTCGTTCGGATACTTCTGTTCACCCTGAAAAGATGAAGGCCTTTCTTATATATATGTATCTTCGTTGCTACAAAGCTATATATAACTTGTGTGTTCGTATACCGATGTATTGAACTCCATGGTATGCATGCTGGCATGCGCAAAAGGTAAGCCCACGCAAGTGCCTGGGAGAGCTTGGGTAGGTTTTCAGAAAAGCTGACCAGGACCAGGATGAGGATCATCGTCTAGACAGGGAAGTGTGGTTTTCACACATGGAACTGCATAAGTTGAATTCACCAATTTCACAAAACTATATTTTGTTAACAAATTAAATCACTGCATTTCGTTTAACATCAAACAAGTTCATAACCAGCACGCCTTCGGTGCACCAAGCTTCATAAGACATTTGACAGTGTGGTCTAAATCCATGGCAAACAGGCAAAGCGGAGCAAATGCTCCAGGCTCTTTTGCAACGATGGTGCGATGGCTTGATACCAAAAATTAGACTGCATGGATGTATACATGGTGGTTTCTACTTAAGTGCAAGCATCGCAAAGAATGTTCGTTCCGAGCATACATTAGATTCAGATGAAAGGATCGATAGACAGGATCGAGTATTAAGCCTCTTAAAGATTTAATTGGCACATGTGCGTAAGCTCCGACATAGTTAACACTTGGCTGGTTAAAGATTTAATGGGCACATGTGCCTAAGCTCCGACATAGTTAACACTTGGCTGGAGGGACCACGAAAGTGAGGCGCATCCACTGCTCTCCGCAGCGCAGGCGTGTGCTTGCGCTTCATCACTCAAGGCCTGCCATCGGGGCACAAGCAGCAGGGTGAGAGTGACGGTGTTGCACAATCAGCGCAAGTACCACCTGCAGTTGCAGGAATATACTGGTATCATGTATCGTACTTCGACGGCGGCAGTTCCAAAGCATGCAACTCTTTACACCGATATACTTTTTTATATCTTGTATATAGCGCACACTTAGCACTGACTGGCATTCAAAACAGCTGGAGTTGTTTGCATTTTTTGCCTCGCGAAGCTTGACGTACATACCCCACAATCTGATCATGCCCACATGCCAGCCACAACATTGTTAGTTGCGCTGGCAGAGTGAGAACATCCCCGCAGAAAGTTTTTTTGCAGACTGACAGGTTCAAGTCTAATTGATTCAGCGCACATGTTTTGTGTGCTGATTTCACCGTAAGACAAAGGACGTGTCTAAGCGCACACCACCTCCAAAGAGAAACACACACAGGAATAAAACATCATATGTTGGGCATACCTGTTGTAATTCGTGATCGAGGGCAAGAATATCCCATTAAACTATTTGACACAAACGTGCTGGGCACATAGCTCAAAAACACTTGGAGGTTTTGTGCGTATATAATTCACATCCACCCAAAAAAGAAAGGTATGTGGTACACCCGTGAACGGTCCATCTACTCACCTTCACCTGCTTCCACGATGGCTGCATCCAATGTTGCTTTCAAGACCTTCTCGTACTCCAGCATGGATGGGTGCTTGGGTGTGAACCAGCCGTCAGACGTAGCGAGATCCACAAGCTTTTCAGCCTCACTTGCATGAGCAATGGGGGCGTTTAAGTCATTAATCCATGGAGCGCTGGGCATGGTAGAATGGCTGAAACCTTTGCAGGGAAGAGGATCCAACTGCACATGATTTTCTTTCAAGGACTGAACCCATGGGTCAACAAAAACAATGAGATCCCAACATGTTTTTTGACACACGCACACACACACACACTTTGGTGTTGACAAGGAACCCATTTGTTGGCAAGGATCAGGTTGCACTCGGTGCAATACCCTTTTCCGAAGGTGGTTATGTGTTTCATGACCTTTCTCTTCCCATCCTTTGGCTTCTCGTACCCCTTCAAGTACTCAGGGTCGACAAGAGCTCCAACTTTATTGGTTTTCCAATAAATACTCCACTTGGTACCCTCAGGGCTGTGTGTGCTGAAATCATGGCACAACTCAGTGCAGTTGTTGTAACCCTCGCACTGCTTCAAAGCCTCCACCAATGTGTGTTGGAGGGGGTAGTCAATCTCTGTAGGAGGCGATGCCGAGTCTGACTGGGCACGGGATCTACGTTTGGGGATTGACTTTGGCTGGGCATCCTTGCTTGTTTTTCGCTTGTTGCTCGTGGGTTTCTGCTCCTGGCCCTTGTCCTGGCACACGGCCTTAGCTGCCTTACCATCAGGTGTGTTTTCTGCCTTCTTGGAACCCAACTTGCTGCCTTTGACTGGCTTTTCCTCCTTGGACTCCTTAGCCTCAGCCTTCTTACCCTTTTGATTCTTCTTACCCTTTTGATTCTTCTTGCCCTTTGTGGTTGCTTTCTTGCCTTTGCCTGTGCCTTTCCTGGACTGTTTTGCATTGAGATCATCGTCATCCTCATCATTGTTTTGTCCTTTCCCTTTGGCTTTCTTTGCAGCTCTTTCCGCTTTGATCTTCTCCTTGATGCGAAACTGGCCACGTCGGGTGACGGGAGGATGAGAAGGCACTTCCGGAACATCATCCACTGGATCCTGAAAGGGATAGGCGAACGCATTTGCAGGCTTTGGGATGTGTTTATTTAAATCCAATTTTAACACATCTACGTAATAAGTTTTGACTGACCTACCTGATCATCCTTGACAACCTCATCACCTGGGAGAGGCTGAACAGAAACGTCGGTCTCAAATGATGCGCAATCCGTGGTTTCTCTTGCCACATGTTTAGATACATCTTCGCGGGCAAGGATGGTCTTCATCTCAGGTGTGTTTTCGTATTCTTCCGGAGGCACCAAGAGTTGAGTCTCGGCATTGTCCGTTCCCAAGGGCAAAGATTCAGGCACATATGTTGGTGCATCACCTGCAGATCCACATCGGTATGGTGGACATACACTGTTGAGACATTTGAATTTCAAAGAATATATGACTATGGTGCAAGAAATCCTAATGCTCCAAGTTTTCCCCCATAGCAACAATTGCCCATTGCCTTCTTGGCCACTTGGATTCGGAGGCGAAGCGACGGAGCTGATGTCCATCTCCTGCAAGTACCTGGGCTGAATGGGGTGTGCAAACTTTGCAGTCAGGGTTCCATATATACATTGAGATTATTTGATTTGGAGGAATGCGCACATATCAGCAAAAATCAAATTCAGAATTCTTTATATAGTTTACCCTGTTTAAATTGCTAATGCAGACCCATGCTTGCGGCCAATGAAGCTATGGTACTCAGACAATTCTGCGATGGAGTCTTCCAACTGCTTCTCTAAAGGGTCAACTGCGTTTGCTTCTTCATCACTGGATACTTCAAGAACCGTCGGGGTAATAGGACTCTCCTCCAGGGTTAACCAAGCGAGTTGATCTTGATGGGATATACTTGAAAATCACATATGTCACAAAATGGTTTTCATATATGCATCGAATCCTTGGAGATCATAGCCACATCCTCAAGAGGTGACTCAGAGGGACTGGGAGCAGCTGGAGCATGCGGTTGGGCTACTGGCCGCATTACCCCATGCTTGTCGGGCACCTCCACTTCATTAGCCGAACTTTTCTTCGACAACCGTGGTAGCCAAACAGCAGCTGGCATGTCCTTCAATGACAATTGGCCTTTGGGTGGCACATGGGGTGGGGCAACATAGCTGTCCCCTTCAGCATGTCCAGGGGCTGGAGCGGGATCTACCTCATCAATGGTATCTTTGAGGGCACCTGAAATGTCAAGCAACAACTTCTCAAGTTCATCGATGGTTGCATCCCCACCAAGTTCAGCTTCAGGTCCCGTAATGCACTCTGAGGGCAACTTCTGTGGCAGAGTTGGGCCGGGCAAAGGAATTTCTGTTGGATGTGGCAAGTGGGGCTCCGTATCCTTTGCACCCGTAGGGACACCAGAGTTTCCGCTCAAAGATGTAGAATCAGCCAATGTAGAACTAGCCTTGAGATGAGAGATGTTTTGCCACATGGTCATGCAGAAAGCCATTTTGTTTGACCAATGTACCTAAATCCATAGATCCATTCGATGCTGGCATTCACATGTAAAAGTCTATATATGTTTTTCTCAATTGCCTAAGTTGTTAAACTATAAAAACTTGGGGCGCCTTCCTAAACTTTGTCAAGTAGCGTCAGTACCAGCAGCACCAGCAGCGGTGATGCCTCCGAGGTCCATGACCAACTGCAGCAAGACAGGGTCCTGCTGAGGACAGGGTCCTGCTGAGGACAGGGTCCTGCTGTCTGGGTGAAGAGGGTGACTTAGTCCCTTGGGTCAACATGTCAAGATTAGCCACAACGTGATATTTTTGTTCAATGTCCGAGGTCCTTTGGTAAGACATCCTTGTAGGTTTGCTTCTTGGCTAAGACACATAGCCTTCTGATGGCCCACCCATCCTGATAGATTCGGTCCGAACGTTTGGCACCAAAGTTGACCTTACTGCGTTCAAACAGTAAAGTAATTTGCTGGAAGAGCCGGTCGATGCATGGCAGGCTCTTGTCATGTTCCCTCATCAGCTTCAGCATTGGTGACATCACCATGTGGTTCAACTTCAAGGAAGGGATGGATTTCTCCACAAAGAGATTGGTTGCCTGTTGCTTCTGTTGATCAAAGTTCATTAAGAGATGATCACCGTTGCGAAGCCTCTCCCTCACAAGCGGGCAATTGTCCCAAACCATGGCCAAATCATCCATAGGCCAGTTTCCTACCCGGCCAGCTGAGTCGGGAGACTGCTCCCCCAAGAGCTCCCCACTGCCACCACTAGAGCTGCTAGCGCCCCCAAAGCTCTTGGATCTCGCCGGCATGACCCAGCAACAGCGATCTGATTTGGGCACTTTATTGCTGCGGCTCAGGAGCGAAGCGATCTGAGTGAAGCTTGGGACTTGTGACATGCACAGGCAATGGTTGGTTTGTTGCCATCCACCCATGTACCTCTCAAACAGCGGTATGATTTTTTTGCTTTAGTGAATTTTATTCGAGAATGATCATGGCATCCATGGGGAAGTACTGAGCAAGGCATTAGGACAGCAGCCAATCCTGACACACCAGACCCATCACCCCGCCTAGATGATCCACACGCAGCAGCCGATTGGCAAGCACCATTGGACCAATGGCGCTCAAGGGCAAAAGCTGATATGGCATAAGTTGCTTTGTGTTTCGCACATGTATTTTTTATATCTTAAGAACGAGTTTGATTTTCGAGATCCAACTTTGCGTGGATTATCTATTGTACAATCCGCGAATGATGCCATGTCTCACCAAAGCACTGCATGTGCTGGATGGCAAAGGAGGCCGGCAGCGCATTCCCCCTCTGTGAGGTTCCAATATATGCATGTGCAAAAGCTTGAATATATGTTACTTACACGTTACTTGCATGCTATTTACATGCTATTCACATGCTGTTTACATGCTATTTACATGCTATTTACATGCTATTTACATGCTATTTACATGCTATTTACATGCTATTTACATGCTATTTACATGCTATTTACATGCTGTTTACATGCTATTTACATGCTATTTACATGCTATTTGCATAGGTGCACAACATGTCCCATATCAAGTGTATATATGCTATATTTGTTGAACGGTTCTTCGAACGGTTGTCCGAACGGTCATCTTGGCCCAGGACACTAATTATAGTCCCAGCTCCCTAAAGAGCTCTCTTTTGAGAATGGGATGCTAATCAGAGACTTTTAGGTTTACCAGGTAGTCATTTCTGGTAATAAACCAACTATTTGTAGGGGCTCCCTATTTTGAGAAACCACCAACTAAGCATTAAGCACCAATGAACTCCTGAAACATGGCATTAAGCACCAATTGTTTCAGGCGATGTCTCTACCAGCAGTTTTTGGAATGGCTGCTTTTGGCAATGCAACGGGATTTGGCTATTGGGATTCCATTCGGCAAGTTCTCCTACGGTGCCATGTTGCTATAGCTGCTATGGTGCCGCTGCAAAATATCGATAGAAGGTACATGAAATCATGATGATACAATATATTTACATCATACATAATTGATTGATTACAAAAGACATATGTGCATATATATATATATATACACAGTATGTTTACAAAAGTCATGACCAAACCAGTCGCCCGTGTCAATGGCTTAATGGCTTCACTACCCAACTCGTACTTTAACAAGGTTGGCTATGGCCCACAACATCAACAGCCATCTTGAAAATCTACCTCAACCCTAAATTACCTTCTTGGGATTCTATTGCACTGATTGTTTTTGGAGGACTTTGGCTTATGAAATCATCGAGGGTCAAGGTCTACCTGTCAAAATGATGGTTTCTCAAAGTAGGGGTATGCATTATCCCCAGTTATCACCCTTTCATGAAGCATTTTTGGCCATAAACAAACCATTACTTTGGGGTCCCCAACGGTTTGAGAAACCACCTACGCAGTAGTTGCTGCACCCTTATTGTGGTTGGTTATCCCCTGTTAGTCACCAACAGCCATCTATCTTCGGATAAGAAACCACCGAGTCATCTGGCTGTGGGTCAAAACCCTTAGTCCCCCTGGTTCCCCTATCGTTAGCCATTGTTTTCTTTATAGTTGGCTGGGTAATAACCATCATGAAATTGGTTGGTTAATATTGACCCGTAACCATCTAATTACGAGTATTTATCCGAAAAAAATTGGGAAAAAATCATCGCCCAGCGTCACCACGCAGCGAAACGCCACCCGCGGCGTTGCCGTGGCCGTGGCCGTCTGCGGCTCCGCCGGCGGGCACAACTCCGCGAGGTCCAGGTGCAAGCAGGGCGGAAGCTCGGACAGGAAGCGCCTGGCACCGTGGCGAAACTTCGTGGTGAAGGATGGTGAATGATGATGAACAGTTATATAATGGTTATATATGGTTATTAATGGTTATCAATGGTTAATAATGGTTGCCAATAGGGGATAAGAACCAACAATAGGGTAAGTTGGTTGAGGATGGATGATGCTGGGAAATGGATGGTGGGAAACGATTCTTGGTACTTGATTGGATAAGGATGGATAGTGGTGGACAAGGATGGAGAAGGATGGAGAAGGATGGATATCAGGATGGATATCAGGATGGATATCAGGATGGATATCAGGATGGATATCTGGATGGATAATGGTGGATAATGATGGATTGTGGTGGTGAATGATTCTCGGTAGTTGATTTGCGGATCTTCTAGAAGTGGGGGGATAAGGATGTTTCATTCGAGGAATCTGAAGTTCATTTTGAGGTGTCTGAAGTTGATCCGTGGGTGGTGAAAGATTCTTGGTGTAGTTGATTTGTGGATCATTGAAATGATGAACTAGTGGTTGATTGTATAGTGATCACAATGATGAAAGATCATGGTTGTTCATTAATGTTTGTCATGATGAACCCTCGAATAGTCCTAGCTATTACTACCCGACCATGTCAATCATCATCCATTGTGAAACATGTGTTTCCACTATGATTATCGCGCATTCATCAACCAGCTACGAACCATCATCAATGAATCATCAACCATTGTCATCCTCAAGGCTAAACATCCATTGGATGCCATTACACATAAGGATGAGGCTATGCCATCCCGACGTGGGTTTGAATCTCTAAGTTGTAATCTGCTCACATAAGGCCTTGTAGAACCAAGGGGTGTGCACGGAAATGCTTCACCAAAGAGTGCACGGAAAAGGGATTACCACTGGTGGGTCTCCATGATGCTAGGCCTTTGGTCACCCCATGATGATCACAACTACACAGCAGGTAACAGCACAGATTAACCAACACCTGCGTTCAACTGATTAAGCAGCATTCAAGAATCTGCTGGTCACGCTACATCTCAAATTTTCGAAGATTGGGTAAAATGGCTTGCTGAAGTTCAGCTTGCAACAGTGCTACAAGAGTCGCGTTTAAACATGCAACAGGCCATGCTGCCGGCCAGTCCAATGGATATATAACCGGCATCGTTCTAGTCGGAGTACATTGCCTTCCAGGAGGACAAAGCCAATTTTGTTGGTTCTACTCCCAGCATCTTCAAATACACCAGCCTTCTTTGTTCCAGTACACCCTACTCAAAACTCAAGAAATCTCCTTCTAAATGATCATCTACTACCCCCATCCATCTCCAAAATGATCATTACCTGAATAACTCTTCTACTCAAAACTCAACCTAAACCTTCCCCCCAGCAACTTTCGTCGTGTCATGTCTAGCATTCATTTTTTGGCTCGAGCCACCTTCCCCCTCCATTTCTCGGCCGATGCCTGGATTTCTCGGAGTTGTAAAGGAGCTGCGGTGATCCTGAGAGCAGCTGATGTCGCCGGTGTTGCTACCTTGACCCTCAGTTGGTCCAGAAAGAGAGGTAAAAGTCACAAAATGATAGGGATTTACAAGGTCACTTAAGGTAGCTATTAAGGCTGGTGTCAAAGTTGACCCTCAGTTAGCCCATCAATTCCCAAAAAACCAGAGTAATTAAGGGTCAATTCACAGTTCACGATTGGTTGTAATGGTTTTTGCACTTGAAGATTTGTCACGTCACAAATGGGTCACGAATCCCCACCTCTGGCGCGTTGTAGACTCCAAGTTGATGAAAGGTGTCATGTTCAACAGTGCTATGATTCGTTGCATCAAACAAAACATGAATAGCTGCCTTGTGCTCGAACATGTTTGAACCACCAACCCACCCCGGAAATAACAAGCTCAAAAACATCTCAAAACTATCACAATCAACTATGTCTACATATTGAAGGTTGCTGATAGAAAAAATTGAAAGCACTGGCCTGAGATAGTTTGATCGGATACCCCATAGAACTCACAAATTGATGCCAGTGATTCGACGACAACGAACATTCACACCTTTGGTTTCTACGTATACGTATACGCAACTGGTGTTTCTCAAAATGCGGGTGCCCCAAAATCATGCAATTTTCTTGTACTAGACCAACCACAACTTTGGGGTTCCCCCAGCTGCTAAGAAACCACCATATGCATGCATGTACATGAATGATGATTCAACCCACAAACCCAAGCTCAGAAACGCCATACCGGAAGGAAAGTGTCCAGGACCCTACGTTGGAAAGCCACTGGGGCCACCCTCAGTGATAACTCGCCATGAATGAATAAAAACATTTCCGGTTGATGGTTTCACCCTATGACAAATATTGTAGTCAACCAATCATTTGTTAATCATTACTAGGGAAAATAAACATGTTTAAAACCACCATCCAGGTGGTTGTTTCACAGTTCAACCCTTATTGTTGGTTATTAAGCTCTATTATTAACCATTATTAGCAACCAGCCATCATGGTGCTTGATCTCCTCTTAACTAGCTGAACAAGCGCGATTTTCAGGGCACACCCGAGCGCTGCTTGACAGGGCAAGCAGAATTCATGGATATGTGGTTCTCTGTGTTGGACACCCACCAGCAACATGATAGCATGTTTTGAAAAGGGCTAGTTCATTCATCAAGATCCACCTTGATGAACACAAGTGACCAACATTGATCTATAGATAGCATGTTGGTCGTTTGGCATGGCAGTGAAGGCAATGAATGAAACAAGTTCTCTTGATTTCTTGCTCAAAATGTTCACACTGCAATGCTGCACTGCTGCATATGTTTGCACTGCATCCAACTGCATGGCAATGTGATGTAAACAGATGTTTTAAAAAACAAACGTAATTGTTACAGACATCAGCGGACGTATTCAGAGCATGTTTGTATATACTTGAACACCGAACATGATATATGATTGGATCTAAACAAATAATTCTAAAAACATGTACAAACATGTTTTCATACACATGCGTCATCTGGTCTTTTGAACACCTCTCTATACGATCCAGCTTCAGCAAAGCCCAGCTTCCGAGCAAGTTGTAGACCTGTTTCGGGGTCACTGTTGCCGTCACCAAGCAAGGGCATAGCTGGGCATAGATGCAAGCCCAAAAGCTGACAAGCAAGTCCTCAGGCTGACAGAGCGGCCACTCCTGGGGCCCGCTCCTAGCCTCGATCCTGCGTATTGAAGGGCCACAGCGGGATACCCCTGGCTCCGCTCTCTCCCAACCATCAGCCAGTAACGATGGTCGACTATTAGAGGCAAGGAGTTGGTTAGCGGTGGTTAGGATTGGCTCATCTTGGAGAAGCATGGTTGATACTTGACCACAACAACAGCACCACCTCCACCACCACCACCACCAACAACAGCAACAACAACAACAACTACTACTACAACAACAACACCAGCAACAACAACAACAACTACTACTACAACAACAACACCAGCAACAACAACAACAACTACTACTACAACAACAACACCAGCAACAACAACAACAACTACTACTACAACAACAACACCAGCAACAACAACAACAACTACTACTACAACAACAACACCAGCAACAACAACAACAACTACTACTACAACAACAACACCAGCAACAACAACAACAACAACAACAACAAGAACAACAACACAAGCCGCAGGTGAGAGTTACTAGTACATCAATTGCCTACATGCACACACACACACAAATATATATATATATATATTTATATATTTATATATTTATATAAATACATATACATGCAAATATCCATACACGTGTAGTTTGATACACCTAGCAGAGCAACCCTTCGGGGTTACCACTCTGTAGCATTTCTGATTTCGTCTCGTAAAGTCGCCACAACCGCAGTTGTCAGTTTCACCCTAGAGCCTGAAGATTTCCTGTATGGCTCGTGATTTCATGATTATTTCCAACCAACCATGGCCAACCATATCACTGACATATCAAGACAATTCACAACAATAATCAGTTCCAATCAATTTATCAACCATTCTGAACCGTACGGTTCTTAATGATGGTGTTATCAAAATCTCAATTCGGCGCCAGACCAAATTCAGGCTGCTTGCGACCCAAGTGGCCCAAATTCACTGCTGGATCCAGCGTGAGATGCCATAGATATCCATGGATGTATGGTTACTTACAATTGCTGTGCTCATGGAATAGATCCATGTATCCATGTAAGCAACCGTACATCCATGGCATACAGTAACCATCCATCCTTCCATCCTTCCTTATTCACTCATTACTTGCTTTCCCTATAGAAATGTTGTTTATCATAGTTTCCTCTTTGGATGCCCCACTTAGCACCTGGGTACCAATCGTGGTTATAGGGGTAAGCTCGCTAACCAAGTAACCACCCAAGTAACCACCCAAGTAAGCACCCCAGTAACCACCCAAGTAACCGGAGTCGCCACCAAACAACAATGTACCAGCTTCATGCCCGGCTGGTGATCGCCATCTTGTCATGATCAACCAGCCTCAAGCATCATCAAACACGACATCTATAGTATTTCAATGTATTTAACTGCTATTAACCATGAGTTATCAACCAATCACTAGCAGCAAACTACAAACCATCAAGCATGACCAACATTGACTATTATCACCCTGCCTCAGCTAGTATGATTAACATTTGTTAACCACTAAGATCGGCCATTTTTGACCATTACTTCCACTATTGATCATTTCGATCACTGCATCCACAAATGTCGGTCCAAGAGTCACGCCGTGGCAAGTCCGGATCCAGAAGGATTGCGGTTGACGGCTGAGCCTGAGCAGGGGCTGAATGATGAGTTGTCTCATGTGGATGACTGATTGGTGGTGTCAAGTGTCCATGAAAAAAAACGTGTAGATAATTCACCAACCAATCAAGATCGTGGTTGCTTTCAAGTTTCTATCTCCCTGAAAATATTCGTCAACCAACCATCACGAACATGTTCAAACCAACACCTAGATGATGTTTGGTGTTCATATCATTCAGAGTGATTGAAGGTGATGGGTCATTATGAAGCTTCATGCTATTAGACGATTGTTTGATGCTCACATGTTTATGATCAGTTGTTTCTTAATGTCCACAATAGCATACATCACGAAACTGTTCCTAATATCAACTAAGCAATGCCAACAGTGTTCATGGACACTTCTGATGCACAGATAGTGATAAATTGATACTGGTCAACAACCAGAAGTCATTGATGTAAATTGAATGATCATGGCTCATTGCTCACAATTGACCAAGTCAATCACGAATAGTGGTCAACCATCAGAATTCTATCCATAGGAATTTATACGGAATATCTTTGAATTTTGAACGAAGCAAGGTCTACTGCAGCAGACCATCATAGCCAGCAGATTTCCTTGAAAGTCGAATTTCATGTCACATGTCAAACCGTCACAGCGACAACGGTGATCTTTTGACTACCAACCAAGCAACACCCCCCTAGCTAGCAACCAACCAACCAAGCTGAACCAGCAAAAAGCTCCGTTTGGTGCCCAGAAGCTTTTGGGGAAAGTCTCGCTGCTAAATCTCTGGCATGTCTTCTCAGCTGCTGGTAGCTCAAATAGACCAAGCTTGTCCCATCGTCCTTCAAGACATGTCGCCAGCATCTCCGGCCCTCTAAGCTATGGGGTATTGATCGTTCCCAAAGGGTCACCCCGCCCTTCGGTGACGAACGTGGGTCCCAGTGCGTGACGCTTATGTTTTCGTGCCGTATGCACATCTAAATAGGCGATAGCAAGGTCCGGATGTATAGAATTTGCACAACAACATATATCGTTTTACACCGGTATACAATGATACACACTGGGTTGGGAGCCTAGTGGAACTACTCGTGGAAGGACATCTTGAGCTCTCACATGATCAACATAACACCTGCGCCAGGTGAAGCCGTTTCTGTGGACTGTTGCAGTATCCGGAAGGTTGGTGGCATGATGAAAGTAGATATCATGAGATGTCAGATGCATTGGTATATCATGGTATAACAGGATTACCATCAAATCGATGCACAAACACCTGCAACTTGACAAATCTAAGTAGATACTATAGTCCGTCAGGTTGATGTTTACAAACACTGGACCGTACCCTTCCAGTTATCTACAGGGAACCAGGCAACGGATGGCATAGGGATAGTTCACTATTATAAGCTAGTAACTGTCAAGGTAGGGCTTATCTCAGGCTGTTACCACATCTCTAGAGACCTGTGAAGGTCCCCAGGTACCATCAGCCCCATGCCCTGTGCCCAGAATCCTCATAGAAGGACAGCCCCGCATTGGATTTAGCAGCAGCATCCAATGCGTCGGTCAACGACGCCTGCGTAGAACTGCCATGCAACTTGCCACCAGACGAGTAAGGCATGCGCCCACGGTGCTGTTGAATGGTAGCTGTCGATCTTGGATAAGCTAGCTGTCTCCTTGTCGCTGCATGCCTGCATATTCACAGCCGTCATGTGTCGATGAATTACTAGCAATCATTTGTCTACTTCGTATTTTCAATCAGACCTTCCATCATCTGAGGATTGTTAGCAACATAGACTATCTAAGGATTTTATAAACAAAATATCTACTATCCATTGTCTAAATGATCCATCTATTTCCTCCTTAATCTACGGTATCTCTTACCCATCATTATAAATTTGCCGGAACCTCACAGCTCCCAGGACTTGATTCATGCCGACAAGAGCTTCTTGAGGCGTCCAAACTCGGCCTTCCGAGTTCAACGAGTTCAAAAGAGTGGAAAGTTGTTTGGCGATGCCCATGGCGTTTGGGTTTGTTTTCCACCCCAAGTTTGGGATCATGAGATTGTGATTTTGGCTGATCTTCTGCCATCTGTTGAACTTTGGCGCTTGTGATGTAGCTGGTGTTTGGAACTACAGGATCCAAACGTGAACCAGTTTTTTTTCACCTTGGGTCACCTGCGTGTGGACCACTGAGATTTCCACGTCTCAACCAAGGGCAAAGGGATTAAACCCATCAACCGTTCTTCACCAGTGTTGCTTTGTGAGATCCTCTGACTATCTGAATCAAACACCAGTGGTTCGTATGATTCACAACGGCCGCATATCAAATGATTTACCCAATGAAACAGCTCACATCTTCTCTACCATGGTGACGGTCAACTTCTGATGGGTTTTGTGTCATGACTGCAGTGACTAGTCCAAAGCCAATCTTTCACTGAAAAAAATAGAGCATGCGAGAAGATCTTCTCTGCGAAGAGATTCGAGACCTAAAGGATGTTCTGAGTTGACACTAAGATCATGAGGGAGTAACTTTGCAAACAGCAAATGTTCGTCGCACAGCAACCTACTATAAGTGGAGTGGATGCGTAAGTCACCATCGCATATTCGCAACTTCTGTTTCACAGGGAATCATTGCATCGTTGAGCAGTTCAAAAGCTGAGAGACACATTAATCAGCAAGTAACCGCAATGTAACCATCATCAGCCATCATGAATTCACAATAACATTAATATCATAGAATAACCGCTATGAATCCGTATGAATTATAACCACTGTTAACCATCAATAACCATCATGAAGCATCCTCAAGGATCGATCAGCAAACCACCAACCATGGACGGCTGACTTTTTCACGCGCTCAAAGTAGCTGCTGCGAATTGTAACCGCGCAAAAATACCATGATCTCAGCAAGTTGGGTATGAACCGATGTTTGAGAATGTGTATGTGTAAATGAATGTACCTGTCAAATCTAGCAACATACATATTTATATATATATATATATATAGAAAGAATATATGTTTATTCACGTGTTTATATACTGGGTATCTATCTATTCATCGATCTACTTATTTACAAACAAATGTGTCAAGCATCTGGTTTGCACAACCTGTAAAGAAATCAGTAGTAACTATACATATATTTGCAATTCACATTTCAAGTCGCAAACATAGATTCAGACGGGTGGTCCGTTCTGGAACTCTTAACGTATTTGTGCTTCGCTCTACCATATCATGGTTGGTTCATGAGCCACTGAACGCAAAGATTGGGCTCACAAACCTCGTAGCAAGAGCAGCCAACGGGTAGATGAGAAGCTGTAAGGAATTTCATTGGATATCATGCTGGATACGGTTTCTCACATTGGGAAACCCAAAAAAGGATGGTTTGTTGCCACCATTTCAAATGATTCATTAATATATTGGATGATTTCGCGGTACCCTCGTCTTTTTTCAAAAGAACCCCCTCACATCTTGTGAACCAAAACTCTTGAATTCGTCAAATCTCCAACGATTCGTGTCCAACCACTGAGAAGCGCGGATCCATTTGAGCATTCTCACGCGTGAAAACAGCATTGAAAAGCTCAAAAAAATGTGTCTCGAGCCAAGCCCCCACACATTGGGATTGCATCTACAAGTGATGAACTATCTTTCATCTGGTTGGTGGTTAGTTCAGCCATCCCAAATATATATGGTGGTTTCTCAACATGGGGGTACCCAGGTACCCACAAATCATTCAATACAGTATTACTTATTTTAGCAAAAAAGCAACCATTTTTTGGGGTCCCTATTTGGAGAAACACCCATATAGATCCATATAGTCAATCAACCACGGACTGGGCAATCTTTGTAACTACTTTGACTTATCACTTTGTATCTTTGCAAATTTCCTGCCTTTGCCTGACTTCGTGGAGGCTTGAAATGCTTGGTGGTGGTACATGGAGGCACAAGACTCCTCACTGCTGATCGAAAAAAGGTGCTTCCTCTCTGTTGTCCGTAATGTGTCTGTCTGGTGGTTCATCTATATGTATATATATATATATAACTAATGTATATATATATATATACATATATATATAAATATCTAAATATATGTATATATAGCCATACACATGTACAGACTATATAGATATTCAAACATGTATGCAAGAACGTAAGCAAACTATAGCAATAGACGGCCCGCAATTATATATAGTATATTCATAGGATAACAAAACTCATGTCAGCAGTCGCGGAAACTCTGAGCAACGCAGGTAATGTCGGCAACGTGTGCTGGGTGCACCCACCACAAAGTTCTGGAGAACTGGAAAGAAATCATAGTTCTTAATGGGACATCTGTATTAGATCATATGGGTGGTACTTCAAATAGAGGACCCCCCCAAAATGGTTGGATTGGCTCATGTTGCATGATGCAGGGGTACTCCTGCTATGAGAAACACCCATGCCAGTGACCCCAACCTATGTTGTTTGATACATTACGACCTATCTAATAGGTAGCTACAAAGCTACACTGCTATACTGATGGATGTTCATTTGGATCTACCATTGCCGACTCTGAACTTCATCAACATTTTCCATTCAGGGTCATGTCTACCCATGGAAGCATGTCAAAACATACCAAAAGGACTGAACTTCCGATCATGAACGACGTTGTGAGTAAGGAATCTTACCTGACAAGCAGCATAGGCAACACTCTTCTTCCGGATGCGACTGGATACAATCACACATGGCTGTGGGTCAAAACCCCGTACCCCTGGTTCCCCTTCTATTAACCATTGTTTTCCCTATAATTGTTGTTGGAAATCCCCCACTATTTGGTTAATTAATATTGACCCATAGCCACATGGGTTTTCTATTTTGCAGATTTGCAGCGGGAGCTACCCAGTCTTCGCCGATGGCCCCATCGGCGCGCTTTTGACGACAACGAAGTGTGAGGCAGTGTGAGGGAACTCCGGCCACACTCTGGAAAAGTTAGAGCACAAATCCAAATGGTGGTTTCTCAAAATTAGGGTCCCCTGAATCATCCAGTTTGTTAGTCATTTAGTCATTTATAGCTAGTAAACCAACCATTTTGGGGGGGTCCCCCATATTGAGAAAACACCAAATTGCTATTGGTTTTACTGCGAGGAATTGGAGGAAACCAATCCCGAGGCTAGTTCTTTTGGTGTTGTCAGCTCGACCTTCCATAACACATTGCGCTAAAATGTGTCAAATCCTACCGTTGTGCCTTGTCCATACCCGCTCCTGTAGCTGTTCCCATGGCAACCACTTTCTTGTGTCGTCGTTCTGTGACATCGCCATTTCCGGCGTGGGAGGATGTACCTATGACGCCGTCAGTCGTTTTCCAGGTGGTCCATGTCGAAGCAAAGGGTGTCCGAGAGATCTTCAACGGCGATAGCATTTAGCTCCTGTGGCCACGTGCGAAGCAGCCAGTTGGGCTTATAACGCTGGTTATAATCCCATTTGTTCATCCAAATATGGCTTGAGAAACCACCAAATAACCACAGATTTTTGAAGATTCATGGGACACTTCAGACTGTAGAAGTGATGTGTGAACATCTATGGGACCCAAAGCTATGTAAAATGTTGAAGATTGTTAAGCAATATCTTATCCTTTTGGCGCGAATACATTGCGCCCGTATCATTGCTTTGACCAATCCCAACTCTTAAAGATAGTGTGCGATACATCCCAAGGCTAGAATTGAATATTGATTGATTAGTAACTATAACCCCTACCAACATCGTGCCTCACTATTGATACGCAAGTAGAAATTAAACAGAATAACACCACAAATCAAAGTGAGAGAAATGTCTCGTTCTGTAAGTACTCACTTCAACACTGTGCATTGCTTTTTTAACTATGAAAACCCTTTCTAGAAGCCTGTTGAAATGCGTTAATTAATCACAACTGTTAGTGGTATGATTCCACTAGTATAAACACACATGCACAAAAATGCATGACTTATAATTGATGTTTCGATAAGAGGTACAGTATTTGGCATTGCCTTAGTAGATGACTGTATCCCCATCAACAAGGAGTTTTAATCATGGTTCATTTTGCATGTTCGAGAATGCCCCGAGTGAAGATATTAAAAACACACAAATAGATGTAATGCAGAGTTGTAAATGGATACATCCCACCTTGAAGGTACATCTTCACTGAGATCCACTGGTGGCTGCCCTCTGAACAATAATAGTCAATCAATAAAATGTCCCAAGCATTGGTAAAACAAGGTCAAACAAACTGTTCAAAACCACGAGCTGAATATACCTTGACTCTCAATTGCCCTATCATTTTGGGATCATTACCTTTTACTTTGGGGACTTTTACCAATTTTTATGGGGGAATCGAGGGTCAAGGTATGAAGTATTTCTCCACAAACAAACTGGATCTCTGCCCTAGCGGAGTCATGGGACTTCGGTGGATGCAGCGGATCATGGCCCATCATTGTGCTGACGATCTTATTGTTTTGGTGATGGCCCTCAGCAAGAATGGCTAGTCCTATCATTGGCTGAGGATGCTTCATGATGGTGTCAATCATGGTGATAGTGTTTGATGATTGTCATTCATTCCTTGTGGAAATTTACTTCATGGTGAAGGTAATCCTAAATCTTAGTCATTCAATCCGTAAACAATTGCATTCAATCCTTAGGAAGTGGATTGTGAACTTCATTCTTCATCGAATTTCTTTCATGGTCATTGGTGATGGTCATTCAATCCTTGAGGAAATTCAATTCATATGGTGGTTATCATCCACTAATAACCACTTAATTGTCTAGTAATAGATTTCACAAGTCATAGGGAAACCCCAGTTCTCATCCACTTTCGAGTAATAAAATGCAATAAACTAACCATAACTTTGGGGGGTCCCCAAACTGGCTTAAGACACCTCCAACTGCCAGGGTCGCGGATCGGATCCCCGTCCTGGACCACCATGTGGCCGTAGATGGCCAGCTCCGTTGCAGCTTCCTTGTGCCCTGCCACCGTCTCCAGCAGTCGCTCGGGCTTCAGACATAGCAACGTAGCGCCTCGGGTGCCTGCAGGGCAACGCGGTCAAGCGCCCGTCCGTGGAGCATACTGAGAGACATGCCAGGCGTAGAAATGTCATATGGCCATGGGTCAATGTTTAACTAGCTGGTTAGTTAATAATAGGAGATAACAACCAGCAATAATAAGGGATATACATGAATATACCAGCTATATATGGCCATGGGTCAACATTTACCTGCCAATAATGGTGGTCATAGGGAAAACAATGGCGAATACAACCAATAAATAGTAGGGGATATACCAGCTATAAATGGTTTATGGGTCAATATTAACCAACCAATAATAGGGTGGCAGGGGTACAGGGTTTTGACCCACTGCCATATGAGAATGTTTACTACTATGTGGACATGATACTTTTCAATTGTGAACTGGGTATCTGAAAAACACATATATTTGTATATGAACTGAATATTATAGATTGTGTCAATGAACAAAAAAATGAATATGCATACAGCATCATACAACATACATGTTACATGATGATATGTGCAAACCAGGTTCACATAGCAACACAGGTACCTAGCCGGCACAGTAGGAGCACATGGATACATCCAAATCTACGTATTCCATATCTTCAAGTAACCACATGCATGTACATGCATTCATGGGTTCCATCAAGACACTTCAGACACACCTGAAAACTGGATTATATTATTGTTCATTCGCATATCAAAAAAAGAAACGCATCCATACATATATCAAATATAATTCAGGCAAACAAAAACATGCAGAAACATAACAAAAGGGTAATCAAGGTCATACAAGTTTGTGAAAATGCACAAAGCAACCCATCCCAACTTCTTGCTATCTCCCTACCCATCCAACGACCCTGGCTGCAGCTCATTATCAGTGACCAAATGGCAGCTGGCTCAGTCTCAATGATAGTAATCTTGCTGAGCCTTCTAAGCAGCTATCAGTTTGCTTATAACCTTTAACTAACTTAGCTGGGGTGATTTCTTCCAATCAAAGACGCTTACAATATCCGACCATACCCCCCTGTTCAGGGAGTAACAACTGAGAACACATCCCAAGGGTTCTCATGGGATAATTAATGCACAACATAGAAGTGCAATCAAGTCATGTGTATTTATCTGCCTGTCTCTGCAGGGTGAAGTTTGGAAGAATACATGGAAAAAGAAAAAATCAGAAACCACGTATCACCACCATTCCTCACAAACGGTCACATCAAAACGTTGATGTTGGATGACCATCCTATTTGTGGTTCATATTCCGTATTGATGGTTCAACATCCTCTAATGATGGCTACTTAGTTCATGACCCATCACCCTCCTCCCATCTCCGGCCATACAACGGTGACACCCTGGGGTGCTGGGCGGCATCCGCACCTGCCACTGCTTTGCCACAATAGGTCCACGAAGTCCAAAGGCAAAGCTCGCAGATCCAATCCTGATTTTCATGATTGACAATCCCTACAAAGTGGACCCCCAACCACTTATAAGTTGGGTTATAACCCCTATAACTGGTAGTTAACCCTAGTTAGACCAGTTACAAACCAACTTATAAGTGGTTGGGGGCCCACATTGTACCCTTCCAGTTTCCAACTTATAAAAGGCAACCATCGCTACGCCAGGGGTTCCCCGGTCACCTACTATATGCAACTGGCAGGGAAAATAACTGTTGATGCTATCGGTTTATAATAGTATATAATAGTGACATCTTATTGATAATGGTTTGTTTTCATGGCTAACAACATTTGATGGTAACAGACAGACAGATAGATAGACAGACAGACAAACAGACAAACAAACAAACAAACAGACAAACAAACATGAATCAATCAAGAAAAAATCGTAAAATTACATGTATATCTACGCGCAACGCCTGGCCTTTAGCCAGGCGTTGGATGTGCTAGTTCCTATAAATTGAACATTGCTCAAAGAATTTGCAGAAAAACACTGGCTATACGCAGTGATTTTGAGTTTAGGGTTTTAGGGTTTTGGGGTTTATGGTTTAGGGTTTTAGGGTTTGAGGGTTTAGGGTATATGGTGTCAGGGTGTATGGTTTATTGTTTACGGTTTCCTGCCTCTCAAGGTTTCAAAACAACGGGCCTGCGCAGAGTTTTGAACACTAGACAGGAGTAACTTCTGGGCAGGTCTTGTGACTCCGGGCAAAGCCCAGGCATTTGCCGTATATCTATATAGGTATTCGAAATACAGTCCATATACTGTAAAAGAATCTATCGTACAAGAATTTGAGGGGCTCGATATTTTTCCGTCTCTATATGTATGCATGCATCTTCCCCCTGCTTAGTTAAGAATTTGAGGGACCCTCACTTGAGGGACTAAATTCTTAATAATAATGGTCCAGTTAATGCTGCTGCCAGTGCAGCTGGAAGACAGACCTGGAAGACCCTCAGAAAACAAAAAAAACTTTTCAGGCCGCGAATTTTTTTTTTCGTTTTTTCATTCCTCAGCCATGAACCTCCCCCAAAAGCTTGTCCCAGGCTCCAGAACCAGCGGGGTTTGCATCCTGCAGCCTCTGCACCCAAAGAAAGCCCCAAACAGAACAGACCTGGAAGACCCTGGGGGGAGTCGAGCCCCCAACCCTCAGAAAACAAAAAAAACTCTTCAGGCCACGAATTTTTTTTTCGTTTTTTCATTCCTCAGCCATGAACCTCCCCCCACAGGCTTGTCCCAGGCTCCAGAACCAGCGGGGTTTGCATCCTGCAGCCTCTGCACCCAAAGAAAGCCCCAAACAGAACAGACCTGGAAGACCCTGGGGGGAGTCGAGCCCCCAACCCTCAGAAAACAAAAAAAACTCTTCAGGCCACGAATTTTTTTTTCGTTTTTTCATTCCTCAGCCATGAACCTCCCCCCACAGGCTTGTCCCAGGCTCCAGAACCAGCGGGGTTTGCATCCTGCAGCCTCTGCACCCAAAGAAAGCCCCAAACAGAACAGACCTGGAAGACCCTGGGGGGAGTCGAGCCCCCAACCCTCAGAAAACAAAAAAAAACTTTTCCGGCCGCGATTTTTTTTTCGTTTTTTCATTCCTCAGCCATGAACCTCCCCCAAAACCTTGGCCCAGGCTCCAGAACCAGCGGGGTTTGCATCCTGCAGCCTCTGCACCCAAAGAAAACCCCAAACAGAACAGACCTGGAAGACCCTGGGGGGAGTCGAGCCCCCAACCCTCAGAAAACAAAAAAAAACTCTTCAGGCCACGAATTTTTTTTCGTTTTTTCATTCCTCAGCCATGAACCTCCCCCAAACGCTTGGCCCAGGCTCCAGAACCAGCGGGGTTTGCATCCTGCAGCCTCTGCACCCAAAGAAAGCCCCAAACAGAACAGACCTGGAAGACCCTGGGGGGAGTCGAGCCCCCAACCCTCAGAAAACAAAAAAAAACTTTTCAGGCCACGAAAAGGTTTTTTTTTCATTCCTCAGCCATGAACCTCCCCCAAAAGCTTGTCCCAGGCTCCAGAACCGGCGGGGTTTGCATCCTGCAGCCTCTGCACCCGGAGAAAGCCCCAAACAGAAGGTTACCGACGCTTATGTAAACAAGAATCTGTTAAGAATTTAAGGGACCCTCAACACATGATGTTGCAAAATCCAGCGCTATTTAAATTAAGAATCTGAGGGACCCTGGGCAAACAAAATGGGATTCTTGTATAGCACATGCACTGTATATATCTAAACATATAAATGTATGTATATTCACTTATTTATTCATCAATGCTATGATATCCAATGATATTCAACAAACAACAATTGATGATTGAAAACTGCTGATGCAAGGCCTTCATAGAGAAAGGTTGGTGTTGATTACTTATCAACCAGTATTGGCTGCCATCAACCATTGCTGGCTGTAATGAACTGCTATCAGCCATGATTTCTTGTTATGACATGATGACCTATTAGCGTTATTGTCAGTGGCCATCTTTAAGCGCAATTGACTCATTAAGCCATTGAGCCACGAACCTTGATCCACCACCATCAACCATATCACCATGGCAACGTGGGAATGAATCAATAATGGGCTGACAAATGCATGGCTGATAATGACTGATAACGACCTGATTGGCATAAGCTGATGAGACCTTGACCCTCCAGCACCTTTTTTTTTGCGATGTATACTAACTAACTATTTCGGAAGTTTTGTCCATGTTGAAAAGGTAATTGAGGGTCAAGATATGTCTAAATACAAGTTTTCACCATCTCCGTCATGATCATGATGAAGTGACTTGTGGAGTGTTTCGATTCATGAATATCATATGCCCTATCCACGGCAACGGTCCACTACTATTGATAATCAATAGCCATTGTTTCTCATCGACTACAAGTAAACTGCTGGCACGCCCTTTGGAGAATGGTGGATAAGAATGGGAAGCTTTGGAGAATGATTGACCAAGTACTGTAATCCACGGTCGATTGACCAACCAGTATTGATCAACTAAAACATTGTACCAACCGATCAAGTATCAAATATTGACCAAACCAGTATTGACCAACTGTATAGTGCTACTCTCACCCACAATCAACTAGCTTGATCGCAAAACAGTGTTCGCCCTCGTTCACCATCATCAAGCACAAAATAACATGCTTCATCATAAACGATAATCAATTAGTATCGACCATCATTAGCCACCATCGAGCATAGTATGATATACTGACCAGGAACCATCACATAAGCAGTTTCAACAATTATATAACCACTAATTGCTCGCATATCATTATTCATCCAGAAACATTAACTAAACCGCTTCTTAACCATAATCAGTCTGTTCTCGGCAACCTTGACAAAACTCTAATTTTTGATACACAAAAATGTACTTATAATGGCTCACCATGGTTCACCATTTCCAAACATCATCAGTCGCTAGAACCCAAGGGGGCACCAACTGGAAACATCCACAGTGAATGATCCATCACCGTCATCAACTTCTGATCCGTCACCATCTCAACAGGCCAAGCATCGCCCACACCCAGTTGTTCCACGTTACAAGGGTTCGCCCCCGGGCCGAAAGTCCTCAGACTTGATTGATGCTTGGCTGACAAGTCATGGTCACTAAGGGATGGTCAAATAGTCCTGGTCCATGATGGTACTGGCTAGTTACATGATTAACATGGTCAACGATAGTTCATTGGTCATATCATATCAGTCATATCATTTCATATGAATTCATATGACGGGCACGGTAGCTGATCATGGAAAATCACCAACAGTGGAGCTCGTAAGGATGGGGCTTTACACACCCCAGGAGAAGCTGCCACCCCAATCATCTGGGGAAGCCAGGAAAGTGTTACCCCGCTGCTCCTGCTGCTGCTGCTGCTGCTGCTGCTGCTGCTTAAAGGCAGCGGTGACACTTTGCATTTGAACGGGAGATATGGCTCACAACCATCAACAAAAAAAGGAAGTGCAGTGCAGATCACAACAAATGTTGTTTTGCCATTTGCGGGATGTTCATTCGGAGTACAGGGTATTGACCAAAAGCCATATTATGATTAGATGATCATTGATTTGCCAGGGTAGGATTAGAGCCTTCCTCCTGTCCAGGCGTTTCCATGCATTTTCAAGGGTCACAAAGGATTAACCAAAATGATGCTGCTGCACCCAGGATCATAGCTACTTAGGCCTTCAGGAGAGCCAGCACCGAAAATAAAAAGTATATCAAAGTATCCCAAAGTATACAAAGTGGACCACTATAGCACAGTTATGGTATATAGATCGAGCTATAGTCAAATGCACTTGTAAATCAAGTTACAACTGGGGGGGGCACCTTTGTAGCGTGCTCATTTCGTCTGTCGAACAACCTGGCGGACAAAGCCCGTCACCCGTCAGAATGGTATGCAGTCGAGGAATTCATGCGGACAACAAATGTTTTTGTCCGGAGCACAACAAACAGCAGCGGACAATTGACAACGACAAGCAGCAAAAACACCATCACCACCACCACCAACAACAACAACAACAAGAAGAAAATCATCAAACACGATGACAACATCAACAAAATCAACAACAAGATCAACAACAACAAGAACAACAACAACAGCAGCAGCAGCAACAACAACCACAACAACCACAACAACCACAACAACAACTACAACAACCACAACAACCACAACAACCAACAACATGCAACAACATGCAAAAACAAAATCAACAACAACAAGCCACAAACAACAACAAGATCAACAACATGCAACAAGCAACGACAGCCAGCTGAGCTCTTCCCCGCAAAATTCCCAGGTGTTGTTTTCCGAGCAGCTGCCCAGGCAAGAGCTGGGAAAAGTTCTTCCGCATGCTGGGTCTGGTCATCGTGTCCGACAACTCCACGTCCGCGGCATCGGTCAATTTCTTGTACCTGAGACCACCGGCAAAATTGAAGGCTGTTGCATGATATAACATGTGATATAACATGTGGCAATGATATATAAACCAGGGGCAAAATCATAGACTGCGGCTATGGTCAATATATGGGGGTTCTCAAAATATGGGACCCCCAAAATGGCTGGTTTAGTTCACAAAATTTTGGACGATTTAGGTGACCCCTAGCTTGAGAAACCACCATATGGTCATATGGCTATTGGTCAATTTTTTGTACTATCAGAAAGGAATCTGGAATGTCTTTCTGCGGCGATGATAGAACAGCCTGGTCACAAAACATCATAATCCAAAGGGTTAATAGCGTGCAGCTTTTCAATATGCTCACAACAAATATGATGACAGGATGCACGGTACCTTGTACTGTAAGCTACTCAGAACATCAACATGTTTGTCCTCTCTCTGCCAACAGCGGGTCATGTTAGACTGATTCCTCCTCCTTCCCTCCTTCTTTTCCTCCTTGCCAAACATGTGGTGCATCCGATCTCACAGCACCATCGGAAAAAACCGCGGG
Organism: Symbiodinium kawagutii; assembly: GCA_009767595.1. Taxonomy (NCBI): domain Eukaryota; class Dinophyceae; order Suessiales; family Symbiodiniaceae; genus Symbiodinium; species Symbiodinium kawagutii. Next base: position 25,935 of record VSDK01014127.1, read on the forward strand.
ACCAGGTGGGAGGTGCCCACAATGCCCTGTCAACAGTACAGCGTATCTTTTGCATCAAACCTCCATAGTTTTGGGCAACAAATATACCATATATGGTTGGTATAACATATATGTTGTTACTTATGCCAAAGGGCCTTCTGACTTGATTGGCAACTCCATAGTTTTGGTGACAACCTCCATAGAAGGTCTTGGTGACAAACTCCATAGTTTTGTAAACAGTTTTGGTGACAAACTCCATAGTTTTGTCAACAGTTTTGGTGACAAACTCCATAGTTTTGTTATTTGTAGCCCCAGTTGGAATGGCAACTACAGCTCAACTGGCATGGACAAACATCTATCAAATCCATCAACCACCAACCCTTGGCCCTCAGTTTATCATCATCATCGGAGTTCTAACTCGTATTTTGGAGGCAGCCGTATACGTTTTTCCGTTTAGGGCCCAACTGGGCGTCCCTGGGCGCGACTCACCGGCCTCCCAAGCCCTTCTCAGGATGTATTGGTTGGTGGTGATGTGTAGCTGGGGTCATGACTGCCATGCAACTGTGCTTATGACTTATGACTGGCTGAACCAACCCCTATGACTGGTCGGTGGTTGAACCACACCAGTATCTCAATTTAAAAAGACATGGTCATCAAAGCTCAAACCGTGGTTTTCTAATTTCGAAGCACCAAAAAAACTATGATCATTTCTAGTGAGAAGCCTGCAGATTTGAGCCTTGGGAATGGTTTGCGTCTGTCAATTCACCATGGGCGACTCTCCTGATCTGGCCAGTGGGCAAATCTTGGTTCACAGCACCAAGCATTTAGATCGGCGTCGTTCTGGGGGAACCGCCGACGCCAAATGGCAAGAAGTTGGGACCCACTTCGCTCACCTCCTCTGCATGTCCCAGGGATCACCCACTTAACATGCGCGCTGTACATGTATATATGATAATATCTTGAAAATTCACAAGATATAAATATAAACATCAAATGTATAAGACGATGACTATGAATATATCTGGATCCAAACGGGTACGCTGCGCTCAAAAAACTGCGTCTCTCCGCATCCAAGGCACCGAACAGATCCATGGCACACGAACAGCATGTGCTCACACGCGGGACCCGCGGAGAAGAGAATCTCGTGAGGCACGACGTACCAGTCTTGCAAACAGCGGGTGCACAAGTCGTATTGGAAGCCGCTGTGTCTGTGGATGATGCTCTGAAAAAGTCGATGGCGTCTCCTTAGGGACCACGAGACGAGGATGTGATGAACAGAAGCAATGTGATGAATGAAAGCTGGGACTGCATGGCGTATGCGGTCACATCAAAGGTGAACTACTCACGATGGCTGCCTTGCGAAAAGCATTTTCAAGTGGAAACACCAAGACCATTCAACTTGATTCAGAAATGGCAGCCTACTAGCACAGTGTTGCTTGGTATAGACCATTCAATTGAATTCTGAGAAACTCATAATTGTCGTGCAATGCTGCATCAAAAGCACGAGAACTCAAACGGTTTTCAACTCGACCGTGAAGGCATCTTCCTTCAGGAGTTCCCTGAAATTGGTATTCAAACATAATCAGATGGTTCCCTGTCACAGCACACCACAATGCACGAGGATCTGACTCTATTGTGAGAGTGACTCTTTGTGACCCAGGCAAGTTGGAAGTCGCTTGGGCGTAACATCAACCAGGGTTGCTGGAGTGAAGTGTAATAACTTTCTATTGCGGGTTCCTGGCCTCAGCAACATAAACAAAAAACACCAACAATGATTGTTGACAACGGACTACTGTATTCTCGATTCACCACCATTACCATCACCACCACCACCACCACCACAACCACCACCACCACCACCACCACAAC
>VSDK01014127.1:27940-40779 GCA_009767595.1 Symbiodinium kawagutii
CAACAACAACAACAACAACAACAACAACCACAACAACCACAACAACCACAACGACAACGACAACTACAACGCAACCGCAGCGACAACAATGGCAACGAACATGACAACAACAACCGGGTCCACAAGAAAGGACACCGCCGCGGCCGCAACCACAACAAGCCACCCACCCAATCAACCAACCAAACAGTCAAGAGAGCAACCAGCCGATCGGCAAGCCAACCATCAAACCCTCCGGACAAGCTTCACAATGGGGCTGAAGGCCTCCCGGCAAAGCTCTCCGAACAAATATTCGGGCAAGTACGCCTATCCGGGGGCACAGACGAAGCTCAGTACCAATGAAATGTGCAGCTCATTGGGCTCATCGCTGTCTCCCAAGTAGTGTCAATGTCGTGTTTTTTTCAGGTGATTCATGATACATGCTATTTTGCTATCATCTGGAATAGTATCATCATTGCCAATCAATGTTGTATTGATACGCTATTTCAATATTTGAATGTATAAATTACCAACTTTCGACGGTGAGCAACTGATCGTCGTTGGCTTTTAGTGGATCTCCCATTATGTGTACCTTGACCCGAAAGCCGGGGCTTCAGCTGGGTGAGTCTGTCCCCAAATAATGGGTATACGATATTAGTTTGAACGATTAAGGGTTTATCACTTGAGGGTCAGAGTATTTTGTTTGTATATCCAAGAAGCACTGCTGAGCTCCAGTTCAACTCGTCTGAAGTCAAAATCTGCATGCGCAACTGGCTATACGATCGACCCTATCGCTAAGGTTGATCACGTGTGCTTGAAAACATGAGGAGAAACGGGAAAAGCGTTGATGTTTTCAGTGCCGGACTTCAACCGATCGATTTGTGGAGTAGGCAATTCATGCAGGACAATGGCTTTTTTACCAAGTGAAAACGTGGATTTGTGAATAGTTCTGCTATTTGATGATAATCCGAGCCATGTAAGGACTAAAATGATAGCCAACCAACATATCTTCTCAAGAATGCATGACACATGTTGATTTAGAGCAATAGCAATAATTCAAAAAATGTCAAAACCCTATCGAATCCATACCCAGCTATAGTCAAGTGGAAAATCTACCAGGTTTACTGCAAATATTGAAGAGCCTGTCCCAGTTTGAGACTATGGCAGCATGGTTGGGAAGAAACATACAGTATTACCATCCTGGAGTAGATAGAATATCAGCCACTGTAGCTGATCATTGCCCCCAGCCTTCTGATCATGCTTCGGCTTGCGCGCCGAGTGTTTCCACAGCGGAGATGTATCAAACGCCAAGGGGTTGCCAAACAACTGCCGTTGAGCCAACAAGAGACAGACTCAGCTTTTGAAGCCCTGCCGCCCTGAGATACTTGTAGCACTGGGACATCTCACCCAAGTCGTTACCTTTGATCACCGCATTTGTTGCGAGGCGCCTTGATGTCATGCTTCCCGGGCTGGTGGACTTTCGCAACACTCTGCCGAAGATACTCATGCACCTTCCAGATGGGTCACCATGGATCATGGGATGGGGTACGGTCGGGCAGAGGGGTTGTTGTTTCTCACAAGATCGAGGAAGGCCCAATAATTATGGATAACTGGATAAACCTCAATGGTCGACGAGCCATCACTTCATTCATAACCGCGCATCACCCAATTTGGTTGGTTGGTTTTTTATGAGCCATCCCTTTTCATGGAGCTGGGTGTGCCGCCTGACCGAAGAATGCTTAAGCGGGTCGCCATCTCTTCTACGTGGGACAAAGAAACAACTATGTCCTGGCAAAACCCAATGTTTGTTGGGGATTGCACCCTAGGTTTTAATTTGATCTGTGGTCCTTTGGGCAACAGCACAACGGGCCATTCAAAGTCCACGAATCTCAGATTTAACTGCAGCCAGTTTGTATGGGTTACAAGCCATCCCAAAAAACATGCACAAGCCAATCAACCAACCCACATAGTGGGAAGAATGTCAATCAAACCGCCAGCACACTGCTGGGTTGAAGCAGCAACCACAATGACAGCCCACAGCAGGTGCTTCCACCTTCTCCCGCAACTCGGTGGTGACCGAAAAGTTCACAAAAAAGTCAGAGACTTGGAAAATCGCCTGAGACAGCGAAGCAAGTGAAGCGTCCTGAGACAGGTGATGTGTTTTTGCTACAGTGGTAACACCAATATAGTGGATCTTCGTGTAAAGCAAATGTTGATAAAGTTCAAAAGGTGTTTCATATACAGGATTCTACTGAAAAAGGTCACCCAAGAAGGATTTGATGCCTTAGAAACTTCCTTCCATGCAGCACTAGGCCACCTTGTTCCTCCTGGCAAACAAGATCTCGTCCAGCTGGTCCCCAATTCCCCACATGGACGCCGTAAGAGGGCCAGCCACCAGCCAGAAATGGTTGGCCAATTCGTACGACCAAGTCTATGCAGCACCACTAGTATGAATACAGATAACACCTATCTTATACCACTGACCTGGTTCTAATGAGTCACTTGGTGCTTTCTCAAGTCACAGGGGGTACCCGCAAATCATGAATATATAAACCATATATATATACAGCTTTGTAGCAATAAACCATCCATTTCTGGGGTCCTATTTTGAGAAACAGCCACAACCCTTGTTACTTCCGTATAGTGCTTCGCAGCTACCGCTGATCCCCTCAATCCAGCGTCTTGGATGGGCTTCCAGTTGTCACTGGCAAGTTCTTATTGCTGTTTTGAAGCCAACATTGTTGGCATGAGTCACCAAAAAATGAAAAAACTAATTCTGAGTTGTATAGTCACCATTTTTTTGAAAGGAATGAGTCACTATAGCCAATATAAGAAAGCCAAAAAACAAACATCTGCAGAACTCCATGATTGACCCTACCCTTCCAGTTACCTCTATAGTAGGAAACCATAGCTTTCTACCATTGCTTGTTAGGGTTGGTTACCTACTACGAAGGTAACTGGAAGGGTAGGGTGAAGTTAGATGTGAAACCCAGCCCTCCAGGCCGAGAGGGCACCTCCTTCTGCGTTCTTCGAACGCGTCGGATGTCTGACACATCGTTGGTGACGATGGAGGTGAACATGGCACCGAACAACATGGTGGCTCCGGTGGCGAAAATCGCAAGCAAGCGTTCCCTGCGGGTCCTGCCGTTGGTGCTGTGTTGGGAGGTTTTCCAATCATTCACCAATCTAGTCTTAGACTAGAAGGGCGAAGGAGGACGGCTCAAAAGCGTGGTAGCAATGTGGGGTTTTGGAAACCATTGTGTGTGTGTGTAGATCGCGCAAATGTACGGCTCCCAGCAGAAGTGGAACCCACTCTTGGAATATGTTGGCCCTCTTCGAGTTGAGAGTTTGACCGGTTTCACCCCCCTTGACCGGTTGGTACCGGCTTTTCCCAGCTGTGAAACCTGGCCATTCTATCTGCAACATCCAAATTTTCTGGTGTACTTTGACCCTCAATAAACCGTCTCTCATGGTAAAGTCCAAAAATCATGGGTATCTACGGGTACTTGAAGATCAAGGTATGTCATGTATGACACAAAAGATATGAATCTGGGATCACTCTTGCTTGCAAATCATCCCCCAAGTAGTGCTGATTAGATTCACACCAGCCAGCATAGAAGGTCCAACTCAAAGCTGAAGAAAAAACACAACAGGCATGAGCATGATGTATATGTAAACTACACAAACATCATTCCTACCACAAGTACTCACCCATAATCATCCCACTCTAGTAATAACTATGTTGAAAACACGGCTATGATGCTATGCTAATCATTCCCATCAGTTGAAGCCGCCTCTAATGACATTCTACCAGGAACCGTGTCCTCACAGTTCAGAAACCAGCTTGCGAGTCAAATGCAAGATGAGTACCCACAGCACTCCCATCGACAACCCATGTGGCTATGGGGTCCGGGAGCCCGGATTGGCATACTGCGCGATGGTTTTCGGATGGCACCCGGACGTCTCCGAACAGTGAAAAAGAATGATTTAAGAAGGACTCGTTCCAAAATGGGTGTTCCTCAAGCCACAGGATGGTTCTGAACTGTAAATGGTAAACATGAAAGATGATATATAAGTGAGGCCCCTTCGACTTGAGAAACCACCCACAAATCAGCTTGTTTTTTACTCGGAACCACAAAAAATACCACAGATGTCCAGGCTCTCGTCCCCTTTATTTCTCGCCAGCAGATACCGGTTGAGTTGAACGTTGCATGGGATCGGTCCTCAGTTGCATGTTCTCCGGCAAGTGCGAGGGAGGAAGACGAGAAACAGCCCATTCGAAACTCTTCAAGTATGAGTTCAGCAAATCTTGCTCCTCCGCCGAGTGGTACCCCAGGCCAGGGCATAGCAAACTAGTGGTAAACATAATCATATGATTAACAATAGTCAAATGGTTTGTTAACAATAGTTCTATCACTATGGTTTGTTAACAATAACTGTATCACAATATAACAATAATGGTTTGTTAACAATAACTAACTATGTGGTGGTTTCTCAAAATAGGGGTACCCCAAAAATGGTTGGTTTATTACTCTAAGTGACTAATATGAGATGATTTGAGAGGCCCCCTATTTTTGAGAAACACCCATGTAATTAAGCACATATCTGTATCTATCATCACTGACTATCACTATAGTAAAGTGTCAGGAGGCACGCGTTGCTGTCGCAGAGCTCTGCTCACATCGGGCCCCTCCGTTGGGTGAACCATATGGGCCCCCAGCAATTTATAAGTTTGGTAGTTATACCCTCCTATGGTAGGTTGTGGTGGGGGGCTCACCTGGTACAGGGGCAAGATACATTTCAACCAGAATCCAAGTTCGGCTTGTGCATTGCTTTGGACTTGCCAGCGCTCATTGTATTGCTCAAGAAAGTCTGAAACAGGACACACCACATCCTGAAAGCGCTTGATCATGTATGTGCTACAGAGGGCCCACCAAACAGGTGATTGAAAATGAGCAAAGGTTTCTGTCAGGTCTTTATGAATAGGGAAACATCTTTTACAAGAGCGTGGAAACCCAGCATGCTTGAAGGCCGGCAAGAATGGCTGATCAACAATAACCTTCCCGGAAGCATGGATAGATAAGCTCACCAATAGCATCTTTACGGTATTTACGCATGATTAAGGTAAGCGTGCCAGAATGGCTGATTTACTGGCTGATAGGCTAACCAACAAGGACCGCCCCTGGCGGAACAGCCTCTGGTGATGCACAACGAGAATAAACCAGGCAAGCTGGGAACAACATCTTTGGACAAACATCCAAGCAGGAACTGATGATGTATTTAGATTTGGCACCGTTGGCTGTACCATGATACCAGCCATGGTGGCAACCACTAGAAACCAACCGGGTTGCAAGAGTCACCTGATGTCATTGTCATAAGCGCTTCGGAACGTGCTCCAGCATGGTCATCACTGGTATAGGAAAATCAATGAATGAACAGGCCCCACAATGGGAAAACGACATTCTGTTCATACCACCGATATCCATCATCATGTTGATTATTGTCAAATGGCTGTCCACTAGTAAGGTTTGTATATATATATATATATATTTATTTATTTATACATATGCATGCTTATATATGTGTTGACTAATGACTAACCAATATTTAAGACATATTTGCAAGATTTTGCAAGCAGCTGACTTATTGCAGGCCGAAACACTCAAAGAATTCAGTGCTTCATTAGCAAATGCACAAGACACAAACATCACAAAAAATCATTGCCCATATGATTCATCACCGTCATAACCCGTCGTAAGCACAAACCATCATTTGCCATCAGGAACTCTCATTCATCATCGTTAAGCTTTCTCACCTAACCATGATCAAACCGTCACCAAAGATTATGAAACAATTGTTGACCAAGAATTGTGGACCATGATTAGCTATTCCGAATGATTATACAGCCATCATATGGTTGTGGTTTCTCAAATAGGGGTACCCCCCCAGTCATCCAATATCTATCATGGCTTATTCAAAAACAAACCATTTCTTGGGTCCCTTATTTTGAGAAACCACCACATTGCTATGGCACCATTCCTCCATATGGGTGTTTCTCAAAATAGGGGTACCCCCTAATCATCCGTTATCAACAATCTATAGCAATAAACCACCCTTTTGGGGGTACCCCCATTATAAAAAACCACCATACGCCTCCAAAACTGCCAGCAGCGAACAAAAGTCAGCACTCACAGCTGCGCTCACCGCCGTGCGCACGGGCCGTCCTCGTGAAGGCCCATCTCACGCACCCAACCATCGGGCTGGAGTCCCAAGTAGTACCAGAGACAGGTGAGGACGTGAAGCAGCAAGATGCCTTGGGGCCACGCCACGGATGGTGGGATGGTTGTAACTCAAAGCATCCGGATCGCTCGGAACAGGAAACAGCTCCAGTACACCTCAACACTTCCGGTGACCTCTTCCACAGCAACAAAAAGTGCCGCGGCTCGCAACCCCAAAACTATGTGTCGAAAAACCAACAAAAATGGCTATGGGTTAAAATTAACCAACAAATCATGGGGGATACAAAGCTATAGGGAAAACAAGGGTACGGGGTTTTGACCCATAGTCAAATCTGTAGATCCCCGGCACGCACAAAACATCAACTTCCCCCTCCGTCCAAGCTTTAGAAGTGTCAGAAACCATCCGCAACACCATCTGCAACTGGCCAGCTGTATCACTTTTTGTGGCCCCAGCTGAGTCCCAAACCGAGATTTTGCCTGCAGATTTCAGTTCTTACCCTGGAAAAAAAGAGAATGTAACACCAAAGTTAGGTGTATCCCATGTTGCTGGATCCCCAACAAAAATTGTGTCCCCTTTGGAATGATGCATTTTGATGCATTTTGCACTATTTGCTCATAAATATGCGCAACTGAAATGAAATCTATCATCCCAATTACTATGGAATTAAACATCCTCTTCAAACCACCAACCAGTTAGTGCATACTCATCATTTTGATGTGATGGTTTCTCAAACGGGGGGACCCCCAAGTTCTGGTTTGTTCATTTGTTTAAATGGCTCTTATAAAATTGAAAACTGCTTACTGTAGTGTAAAAGATTTAGGCGTACCCCTACTTCGAGAAACATCCATATAATGAATGAACTAATGATGGTTTTCAAGTTGGGAATGCGGGTCCCCTAATGAGTCTCCTGGAGCTACTCATAATTAGTGGACATATCTTTAAAATATCAAAAACTAGTGTTTTAGATATGTAAACAAAAACAACCCAGCTAAATGCTTTGCTTCCCAGGCGCCGATAAGAAAAATCCATGCGAGATTCCAAGCAGCCCGGAACTCTCGACTCCGGAATCCTGGGATGAGCGCCAGTGGGTATAACCAGCGTAATGAACCAGGGATGAGCGCCAGTGTTTGGTGATCCAGTTGTTTATTCATCATAATTTAATCACACTTTTAAAAACAAACAATCCGTTGATAGTTGAACCAAAATCGTTTGTCAAATAGTCCATCGTGCTGGTATACGTCCTCAGAAAACTAGATTTGTTGAAAGGTAAATTGTTGGAAAACTTACAACTGACAAGGAGCAAAACATCTGCGAACATCAGTTGTTTGGGAAAATTGTAGGATATGCTTTTATGGCTCATCAGATAGAAGGTGGAGCCCTCAGTTATAATTGTTTTCATATGTATATCTATATCTATATCTCTAAATATATGTATATATGTAATTGTCTATGTGTTTAATCTACGTATTGACAGGTAGAAAGGCTTAGGCACACATACAGAGCGGAGTATGTATTGTATAGGTTGTTGGTCAATACGTTGCAATTACCTATCCTCCAAATAGTCTTTCTCAGCCACGAAACTTATGTTATTGGGCATGGCTAACCACAACAACATGAGCATGATGGTTAAACAAATACAAGTGACTTCATGTCTCAGGGTATTGACCTGCCTATCTCACAGTTCTTCATCGTTCAAAACCACAAAGGGACCATAGTCACCAAGAAATGTAAGTTCCAACTGACCCATTGGTGGCCTCAGCGGATTCATCCAGAAAAAATGTAGATGAACTTGAGCCCAACTAATAATGGTTACCCTCTGGTAAACTATGGTAAACTAACATGCAAGCTAAACATTGCTATTGAGCTTTTTCCAGCGTATATGTAATGATGTCTATTGACCCCTTAAGCCCAGCTCTCCTTGGGTAATATCCCATCATATCGATGGTTGCTAGCCTATCCTCAAGCTACGAAACGCCACTGCCGAGTCTCTCAACCACTCTCTGACACGACTGGAGAGGCCAGTGATGCGGTACCAATGCGGGATTTGCAACACGCGACCCATTTGTAAGCCTCCACCATGGCAGTTTCGGGCGGGGGAAGAAACGGGAAAACTTGAAGGTCGAGGTATGTGGCAGTGGGTCAGTTCACCCTTAACCCCCCTGGTTCCCCCACCATGAACGATTGTTTTCCCGATTATTGTTGGTGGAAATCCCCCATTAGTTGGTTGGTTAATATTGACCCATAGCAATGTCATCAAGAAGGACTGCGGAAAGAAATGAGTCATCTAACCATCAATGGCTCTATGAAGTAGCTATAGAACCTGCGTATAAACATCAATGGCTACAAAAAAGGCTGTACAATCAGCACTCAACAAAAGTGAGGGCGGCAGCACATGAAGCTCCAGGGTTATCATGGCAGCAGGGGTTCACGCGCCGTCCCCTGATAGAACCTGTGGGCATCATTTCTCGTGACTACGGACCGTTTGGTTCTGACCCCCGTAGAGAGTTAAGGGATGTCCATCGTGACAAATGACGAACTGAGCTCAGAAAGGCGTTGATCTGAACCATTATCTTGTTGCTCATTATGATTTACTATGACCATAGGCATTTAAGGATATTGTGGTTTCAAAACTATTGTTAAACCACATTTGAACCAAACTTCGTTGTATTGATTTGGGATCCAGTACTCAGAAATATGTGGGCATCCTGAATAATCACTGGCTTAGTCACCCAATTTAATGTTTCATAATGATTTGCGGTAGAATGATCAACATCAAGCATTACTGATTAGTATTGACAAGCAATAATGATCATTATCCTGATGAACCATTGTGCACCATCCTTACCAATCATGGACCACTATCGACCATCAATTCACATCATTCTTAACCGTTTATGAACCATCCATGAACCATCTGTTGTATGAAAAAACAGTGAAATAAACCATCTATCAAATGAAACATGTAGAATTTCACCATCGATGACTCTATCCGTATCTATCCATTCTGAACCATGAGAAACCACTGTTGACACAGCAGTTTGGTCACAATCCGGCGCTTTCTCAGCCCTTGACCGGCCTCGCAGCACGGCTTGTCCGGCGTAGGCCCCCCCTCCACCCAGCAGATCGATCAGAGTGGGAGCCACCAGGAGAACATCCTAAGGTGGAGCAGTGGCTGCGGCGATGTCCGGTTGGAGCCATCATCAACCACCCAAACAGCCAATCTGTATGGACATGATCCATGATGTTTGATCATCATTGAATAACCACAATTAACCAAATTGTGGTATTCTTAATGATGGGTTATACCAAGAATGATCGCCATTGACATAACTTGTTTGGGTCAAGAATCAATGTTTATGACAAATTTAACCTACTGGTTGATAGATGGTAGGCATAGGGGATGGGTACTGAGCATGCTCCATAGTGCTTGGCACCCGGCAAGTTCTACCAGCGAACCCGCCCCGCAGGGACTGCAGCTCGGCATCCATGCAGATCTGCGCCACAAACCACGACCAAAGCGTTGCCTTGGAGCGCGACGCCTTGGCACAGCCGGCGACGGGTCCATGACAGAGCCCCGGTTGGGGTGACCATCTGACCGGGCCCTGGGGAACCACCAGGGGAACGACCAGGGGAACGACCAGGGGAACGACCAAGGGAACCACCTGGGGAACGACCAGGGTAACCACCTGGGAGACCATCATGGGTGGAAACAGCAGCTTATAGTAGTTAATGATGGTTGATCTGCTGATTGGATTGAATCAATCAGTGGTTATACCACCACTGGTTGGTGGTTGAGACACCCCGTCCTGAAAAATATGCTTGTCAACCACACCCGACCATATGGGCATACTAGGGAAAATGAAACATGCTTGAAACCACCAAGCAGTTTTAATGGTTAGTGTTGAGTGGTGGTCATATGCTCCATGACAACAGTTTATCGTGGTTTATGGTTGTTTGTAGACGTGAAACGTCTAAGTTGTCTTTTAATGACTTGTGGAAACAACGGTTTACAATGAATAATGATGACGAACAGTGGTTATATGGTCCATGATGGATAGTTGTGGTGTTTATTGAAGATTCATAGTGGTTCATACTGGTGGATAGTACATATTGCTTTTGATGATGATTGGTGATTGCTCCTGGTACCATCTTGACATCCCCTCCCTCTTGTGTCAAAACCACTGCAGGAGATTATGAATGTTTAGTGATGAGGGGCTGTGAAAGGAAAGGGATTACGTAGTAACCAAGCAAAAGTGTCCACTTGTCATCCAAGGCGCTATCCAACAGGAAATGGGAATGTTGGCCATCCAGAAGCAAGCTGCAAAAATTTCCAGCATCCAAAAGGAGGAATCTGTGCCGAAAATCATGAAAGGAACCTCATCGGACCGGCTGCTGCTCTGTGAAGCTTTCACAGTCCGAAGCACTGATCGATACGACTGTTGTGTTTATGAGCAAAAACACATATAATGACATATGTATACATATGTTCCTCTGCATCAATAGGTTTGGAACTATAGTTGTGCATATGCCTGTCTATATGTGTATACACATGCATGTCTATATTGATTTTTTGCATAGACATATACAGATGCGTTCAAATGTCTACAAACAGAAACATGTGTCTGTCTACATACGTGCGTGTGAGACATGTACTACCACCTTGAATTGTACCTACCTCACTGTTCATGCTCTTCAGCCACGCTCTGCCCACTCTCTACATCTGCACACGATGTGATGGTCACAAATCAGTGATAAGCCCCTAGATTCACATCTGGATATACAGCTCAAAATTGGATAGGTTGAGAAACAGTCATGGCGTCTGTGCTTGGGTGATGGAGAAGAAAAGCAGCAAAATAGCCGACACTAGCACTTGTATGAGCCGTATTTTAAAAAAATGTGTAAACATACAAATTCACAAAAACAGTTGAATTCAACAAACCATTGACAGAACCCTACCTACCAATGTGAACATTGACCATCATTCTTAAAACCACCATTCACCACGAATATGGGTGTTTCTCAAAATAGGGGTACCCCCGAATCATCCTTCATTTACTATTTATAGTAACAAACCAACAATTTTTTGGGGTCCCCTATTTGCAGAAACCACCATATCAACAACGTCAAGTCCGGTGCCGTCTGTGGTGTGACATCTCTGAGTCGACTGTCACGTCCCAGCGCTCGCTGTTCCAACCCCCCCCCACATGCTCGCTATTACACACACACATTTGGCGAGCTGGGTCAAGCAGTTAACCAACCAACTAATGGTCAACTGGCTGGTCAAGGTTTATGATAGGGGATGATGACTAACAATAGTAGGGAATATATACTAAATATATGGCTATGGGTCAAGCAGATAACCAACCAGTAATGGGGATCGTGACCAACAATAATAATTAAGGTAAACAATGGCTAATGATAGGGAACCAGGGGGACTAAGGGTTTTGACCTACTGCCATTTATTGAGTGACTGCCAAGCACTATGATTAAGAAGTATTAGACACTATTCTCTGTTATTTGTGCTAGCCATATTCCATTAACTATCAACCAGTATAAACCATCCTTAACTGTTGGCATTCTTCAAGACATATGAACCACCATCAAGCGTGTTTCAGCCAATGCTTGAGCTGTAGTTCAAGGAGTTGCCGAGAAGGTGACACAGGTGGTACCTCCTCCTGAGGTCTCCTGAGTTTAGGTGCCCAAAGATGTGTGCTGTAATTATTGAAGATTATCATTCCTACTGCGTATATAAAGAGAGACCCCGATATTCCGGGTATTTATGGTTGTATTGCAGAATTACCAACAATATGATACGATGTATACCCATAAATTTCCCTACATTTGGGTATGGGTAAGTTTTAGTAAACATACCGTACAGCGTATTTGGGAGATATGTGTGTGTGTGTGATTGTGTGTGTGTGAAGCTCAAATCTCTGAATATAGTGATTAATCTTCAGTTATGCATTTATATAGACATATGCATGCTTCCATACAACATCTCGATATGTCTGGATAAGTCTATGAATATTTGATGCATGCTTATTCATATGTACAGTCCTCAGTACGTCTAGAAATGCGTGTAGTTGAATATACCAATGTCTTCTTAAAACATTCAAATATAGGAGATGATAGGAAATGCATGAGGTATATATATGCCCCTAAAATCATATGAATCATGCATGTCATTTACATAATTCTATAAATATGTGTTGGAACAAACCAGTCCTGGAAGCCCACGCACCCCTAACCCTTCGGACCCTTCGGACCCTTCAGGCATGGCTCTGCAGCACAATCCCTGGTGATGAGACAAACCGCGATCACTGCCCAGACTTGTCGGAAGCGTTCCTGAGATGTGGCGGAGAACAGCACCTGCTCAACTGTTGTTCTGCCGGCTGGGCGACCAAGCAAGGATACACCAGGCGCATGTTGAGCTCCGGGGATGGCAGGTTGGAGGAAAACAGCTCCCTCACATTCATGTGCTCAGCTGGCAACGCTGCGCTTAAGCTGTAGCCCAAATTTTCTGGGTGCCGCTGCCATCTTTGATGAGCGTTTGACACTGTGCAGTTCAGGCCGTTTCTTCACATGTTTCTTCAAAATGAGTAATTACCTCGGCATCATTCACT
>VSDK01014127.1:45539-123071 GCA_009767595.1 Symbiodinium kawagutii
ACCTTGAAGATTCCCAAGTGGGTTCGCCTCGAACGACGAGCCAGCAACATGCTGCTAGCTGCAGTCCCAGAAGCCCAGAGAGAGGAGTTAGTCAGCACCAAGCGACTCACGGTGCTGCAGATTTTGTGCCACCTCCTTATGGTCTACCAACCCGGTGGTCTTGCGGAAAAAGAGGTGATCCTGTCGTCCTTGGAGAATCCCCCAGAAGGAGGTACGATTGCAGAATCTCTTCAAGGATTGCGCCGATGGATGAGATGGCGACGAAGAGCTGCAGAGTTGGCCGTGTCCGAACCAGACCCGTTTTTGCTGCTGAAGGGTTTGGGAAAGATAGTGCGGCGTCCGCTGGAAGGGAACAAGGAGTTGAACTTCAGAGTGAGTTTGGCCCGGAGCAACTTGCAAGTGGACAGCAACCCGACGTCAAAGAAGGTCAATGCGTTGGCGATTCACTTGGTTGCCGAGTTAGAACAAGTTGCTCACCTTGACCAAGGAGGACCAGCAAGAAAGAATCCCCCGAAGGATCCAGGAGGACCGCCTAGAGGAGAGCCTCGAGTGAAGAAGATCGAAGCCACTGAGGAGGACAAAGGAGGTAAGGCAGAAGGCAAAGGAAAGAATGGGAAAGGTAAACCCGCAGAGCCTTGCAAATTCTTTTTGCTGGAAGGAGGATGCAAGAAGGGGAAAGATTGCACGTGGGCTCACCAGTTAGACGACCAGAAAAGGTGCTGGAATTGCGGGGCAAAGGATCATTATGCAGATAAATGCCAGAGGCCATCTTATCGAAATTGCGGGGCAAAGGCTCATTATGCAGATAAATGCCAGAGGCCATCTTCTCGAAAGAATGATCCCAAGGAAGGAAGAGAAGGAAAAGGAGACGGAAGATATGCGAATGCAAGGACTTTGAAGAAGAGAGATTCAGAAGAAGAAGGCAGCACGAAGAGTCTCTCATCTACGGAGAAGGCAAAGAGTGGGAAGAATGGTGAAGAAGAAGGAGAGAAGGACCAGACGATGAAAGAACTCCTAGAAGAAGCCACCAAGATGTTGAAGAAGATGAGTAAAGAAGATGGAGCAGGAAGAGAGGATAAGTTGACCAACTTGCAGAAGCAGCTGGATGACCTGAGGACGATGAAGACTCTTCGCAGGAGCCACCCATCCGTTGCGTGCCCGCCAAGAAGGAGAAAGAATGAAGGGCTACAAGGAGGTCACAGTTTCGCTTGCAGGAGGAAAGGAAATCAAGTTGAATATCAACAAGCAGGGAGTCATGGTATCCAAAGATCCCGACATTGAACCTATTGTGCCTCTCGGGATGTTGATCAGTTTGCTGGGCTGCGAAGTTTCGTGGAAGGAAGAAGAGATGGTAGTCTGGCACCCGGTTAGAGGAAGATTAGAGGTTCAGGTCAGAGGAGGATGCCCAGAAGTGGAGAAGGATGAAGCACTTCGACTCATAGAAGAGATTGAAGAGAAGAAGAAGATTGGGTTGAAGAGAGTTGAGGAGTTGGAGACCAGTGAAGATGAGAAGCATGAAAGAGAGAAGGAAAAAGAATGGTTGAGGAAGTTGATCGAAGTACACCCCGCTTTCCGACAAGTCCCCGAGGAGTTGAAGGCATACCTGTATGAAGACCCATCAGAGACAGTGCATGCATGTGGGAACAGAAGAAGAAGAAAGCTCTGGAAGAAAGAAGGAGTAGTCATCCACTTGTATGCAGGAGCTCCAGAAGGTTTTGGATTGGGAAGAGCCGTTCAACAAGCGGGAGGAGACTCAAGGAAGTTGCTGGAGGTGGATTGGGAAAGAGATGAGAAGTTGAACATGTTGCCAGGAGGAAAGGCTTATGGGATGTTACTGAGGTTGGCCATGAATGGCTGGGTGAATGGAGTAGTGGGAGGACCCAATTGCCGCACCCGCAGCGTGTTGAGACACGTTCCCTTAAGCCCCGAGGAACATGGTCCACGACCTTTGCGAAGTTGGGAGGATGGACAGGAATGGGGGAGGAAAGACTTGACCCCAAGTGAAGCCGAGAAAGTGAAGCAGGACGACATCCTAATGCTAAGGTTTCTTCTCATCTACATCATCGCGGAGGAGCTGAGAAAAGCAGAAGGAAGATCGAAGAAGGTTCATTTTCTTCTGGAGCAGCCAGGAATCCCCAAGAACAAGGAAGTGGTCAGCTGGTGGCAAACTGACGTATGGAAGAAGATGAAGAAAACCTATCGGTTTGATGAGGTTAGTGTGGATCAATGGGATTGGGGTGGGGCAGCATCCAAGTGGACCACCCTGGGAACATCTATGAAGATTGAAAGACCCTTGAGAAGAGGAGGAGCCCCGAAGAGAGACAGAGAAGGAAAGGATTCGAAACAGCTGTTCCAAGAGTCGAGGGCGTTGGCGCGATGGGCACCAGGCCTAATGATCGAGGTGGCTGAACGACTACAGGAAGAGGTGTGGGAAGAGAAGATCCAGTGCCGGCCCCTATCATGGTCTGAGCATGTAAGGGCTGGGCACGTGCCTTTCCGTCGAGACTGCAGGATCTGCCAGGAGTCTCGAGCCAAAGGTCAGCCACACCGGAGAGTAACCTGTCCCAAGGTGGGGGTTTTATCCATCGACATGAGTGGACCTCTGAAGGAAGGAAAGAACCTCAACGACGAGAAGGACAAGTTTCTTTGGATCGCTACATTCACATGGCCGAAGTTGGAAGGTCGTGAGCTGAAGGAAGATCCGGAAGTGAGGCTGGACGACGCTCCCCACATCGAAGAGGACGTTGAAGAAAAGGAGCCAGAAGACCAAGTGATATTTCCTGATGCAGGAGAAGAAGAGAAGCAGGAGGAAGAAGGAGACTCAGGTGAGAAGGAGGGGGGAGAAGATGATGACGAAGAATCCCTCAAGAAAGTAGACGTGGAAGTCCATCGAATGGTGATGCCCTTGCCATCCAAGAGTGCCGACGACGTGTTGAGGATGACCATCCAGATATACCTCCGGTTGAAGTCAGAGGGTTTTGAAGTGCAGCAGATTCACACAGACCGAGGAGCTGAGTTCGACAATCCCAAGTTCAAAAGATGGTGTGAGCAGAGATGCATCTTGAAGACCTGGACTCCGGGAGATGACCCTCAAAGTAACGGCAGATGTGAGAGAGCTGTCCAAGAAGCTAAGGGACAGATTCGAACGATGCTGCTGGAGGCGGGATTGGAGGCTGACTATTGGGCATTGGGAGCAAGGCATTTGAATGAAAGATGGATGGCTCAGTTGGTGAAGGAAGAGATTCGATGGCCACCCTTTATGACAAAAGTCCTGGTTCGCAAACGAGGATGGAGGGTGAGAGAGTTTGAACCGTCGCAGGAACAAGTTACCTACATGTTCCCATCTTGGGATTCACATGGCCATTGGATTGTGGATGCTCAGGGAAGACAGAGGCTGAGCAGGACAGTGATGAGCCACTTCACTGAACCCATCACAGAGGATAAGTGGATTGCGTTGGAGGACGATGAGAACCCTATCCAGATGAGGAGAAGACTCAGACAGAAGATGGTGGTTAGGAGGATAGTGAAGAAGAAGATTGAGGAAGAAGAAGAGGAAAGTCAAAGGAAAAAGAAGAAGCGGGTTCAAGAAGTCTTGAGGGAAGAGATGACCCACATCATGGAAGATGAAGAGGAAACTGCGAAGATGATGTTGAAGGAGACTTGGAAGTTGAAGCGAATGACAGAAGAAGAGAAGGTCAATGAAGTTCTCCAGACGAGGATCGTTAGCATGGCCGAAATCCGAAGAAACAGTGAAGCATGGAAGCAGTCAATCATGGCTGAGTTGAATTCCCTCTTCCACGTCAAGAAGGCTCTGCGAAAGCTTACCAAGGAGGAGGTGAAGAGAGTGAAGGAAGACCCGATGGTAGAAGTGATCCCCTCGAAACTTGTTTGCACCCTCAAACCAGATCCCCAGTGCCCGAAAGGCCGAAAGAAGTCAAGGATTGTAGCATGTGGGAACTACATTCCAACAGGGGACAACAAGGACAAAGGAGATCTTTTTGCAGCAGGATCGGACGCTATTGCAGTTCGATTGGCTATCAGGGAGGCGTCAAGGCGGAATTGGAGCGGCACCGTTCTAGATATCAAGACAGCATTCTTGAACGCGCCCATTGTCTTCGACGAGGAGAAGGAGTTGGCCAAGTTAGAGGAGGCGTTGGAGGAAGAGCGAAAGATGAAAGATGCAGAAGGAAAAGAAGAAGGAAGACTCCGTTGGATGAGGAAAGAAGAAGGAGGCGAAGAAGAAGAGAAGTTTGAGTTGGAAGAAGAAGAGGCCGTAGAAGAAAGGAAGATAGAAGGAAAGATCAGGAATCTGCGAAGTGAGGGAAAGGAAGACGAAGAAGAGGAGGGGAATGGGAAGAGTAGGGCCAAGGTACTCATCAAACCACCTGGCTTGTTGGTGGGGCTGGGGCTTGCCGAAGGAGATGAACTTTGGGAAGCGATCATGGCGCTCTACGGATTCCGTGAGTCCCCAAGGAGGTGGAGCGACTTTAGGGATATGATGATGAGAAGAATGGAAGCGATGACCCCTGATGGAGAAAATTGGAACTTGGAAGCCCTGACTTCGGAGCCGAACCTATGGAAGATCAAGTCGACGAAAGACGGAAAAGTAGGAGGGATGATAGTGGTGTACATCGATGATCTGTTGATCATTGGAGAGGAGGAGGTGAAGGAGGCGATGATTAGTGAGGTGAAGAAGTTGTGGGAAACCAGCGTTCCAGAGGAAATCGATGAGAAGGCAGGGGTCAAATTCCTAGGAATGGAGCTATGGAAGTTGAAGAGTGGAGACTGGATGGCGACCCAGCAGGGGTACATCCGAGAAATGTTGAGGAAGAACTTACAGGAGGAAGAAGAGGAATGGAGGAAGAAGAAAGTGCCGATGGTTAAAGCATGGATGGAGAGGCCAGAGGAAGAGGTGAAGAGTCCAGGAGATGTGAAGGAGGCTCAGCGGGTCGTTGGAGAAGTGATGTGGATCATCACGAGGACTAGGCCAGACCTACTTCACACCACCTCAACACTGGCATCCCAAATCCTGAAAAAGCCGAAGGCAGTCAAGGAGGCTGCAGAACAGCTCTGGGCATACTTGGCATCCACATGGCACGAAGGACTCATCTTCAAGAAGGAGGTGGAAGACCATGAGCTGCGAAGCTATACGGATGCTTCGTTTGGAGAAGACTGTTTTGGGTGCACCATAGTGATGCTGGATGGAGCACCTATTGCTTGGAAAGCAGGAAAACAACATGCCGTGGCGCTATCCACTGCAGAGGCCGAACTGACGGAAATCCTCGAGGGCCTCACTCTGGGCGACTCGATTCGGGTCGTTGCTGAAGAGATGAGGGAAGAAGAGGAAACGATGCTTCGTTGCGTCGCTATGACGGACAACCAGGCAGCTACCACCATTCTATCGGATCCACATGGGTCCTGGAGGACGAGGTATTTGAGGATGAAAGCGAAGAATGCCAGGTGGAGGATCCAAAAAGGCGACTGGCAGGTGATGCACGTTCCGGGTGCAGGCATGCCAGCGGACATGGGTACCAAGCCGGTATCTGCCCAGCGACTTGAGGAGCTGAAGAAACTTGCAGGAATGAGGAGCATTAGAGATCCGGAAGGACGGAATGAAGAAAAGAAGGAGGAACAGAAGGAAGAAGAAGAAGTCGGGAATGGACGCAAAGAGGTCAAGAAGGAAGAGCTGGAAAGACTGCTACAGATGATTGTAGTGGCTACCTCGTTGTCAATGGCGAAAGGACAAGAAGGAGAGGAGGACGAGAAGGAAGAAGGACGAGGATATGAGATGATTGTCGTCTTGATGTTGGCAGTGTGGGGATGTGTCTCGGCGCTCTGGTCAATGGGGAAGGGGATTCAGAGAAGGATGAGAGGTTGGAAGAAAAAGGAGGACGCAGACCCCCATCCGAAGAATGAAGACCCAGTTCCAAAGGAGGCTGTAGACCCCCATGAGGAGAAAGAGATGAGGAAGGAAATGCCAAAGGAGGATGAAGAAGAAGCGATGACTCCAATGAGTTATCCAAGCCCCAAAGCGAAGAGTCGACCAATTCCGGAACCCAAAAATCCTGGGAATCGAGTACTATCTTCACAGGCAGCCTCTAGTCATGAGGATCCCAAAGGGAAGGCCAGGAAGAGGAAGGAAGTGATGACAGGTGAGGGAGCTGGAGAAGTTGACAGAGAGGGGACGAAAGGAAGTGCAAAGGAAAAGACGAACAAGATACCACAAGATGTACCTCCTGAGTCGTCACAACGACGACCCCGATTCCAAGTGCTAGTGACCGACTGGGGCATACGATATCATGTGAATCCGAAATGCTCCTCACTGGCCAATTCACGTAGTCTGGTGTTTTCACCCTGGTGCCCAAATTGTGCATCATCAGATGTAGTCTATGGAACGAAGCTCAAGATCAAAGGTCCTGGTTACCCGGCTCATGTCAATGGAAGATGTGGGGAAGGTAAGTGGTACCAGGCCTGTTCGAACTGTTCTATCTCAAGTGAGAAACCAACGGCTTGAGCTGGGTGAACCAATCAAAGAGGACGGGGGTGGAAAACCTCGTCCCATCCGTTTTCCAGGGGGAGTGCAGAATCCCTACTTAGGTCACCTGTAAGCCGTTTGATTGATCAAGGAAAAAAGAGCTTAGTTCACTCCGGGGAAGGACCGGGGAGAGGACACCTGTTGGCAGACCAATAATCATAACCAAAGGTAACCAGCTGGCACCATTGTCGTCACTCGGATTGGTTACCAGCCCCAAAACTTCATGGAAGCCTGAAAGCCTCGGGCGATGTATGAACCATTGAGCCATCACAGGCCGGGGCGGCACCGGTGTTGTAACCTGGGAACGTTGACTCGGCCATGAAGCCGACGCCACACGAACACCGGGCCGAGCTGGGCCTTGAAGATGGCCGAAACATTGCTACGACTGCTGCCACTGCGATTCGTCTTTCGGTATGGAGGATCCACCTGCTTTCAGGGGCCGGGTGTGAGTTGTGCTTGGTTCCCAGCTGGGCACCAGGCAATTTGGGTCTATGTATAGATATCTTTAAATAAATAGTATGTATGATATATATATATATATATACACATGATTATATATGTGTATAATTAAAAACCTAAACATATGATAATTATACAAATGCATATTCTAAAGGACAAATCTTGACCAATCAGAACCAATTTTAACATATCTTAACCTACTCATACCAACTTATACCCTAGAATCATGACTACCAACCATACTCAGCCATTAGTTGAAGTTGAAGCAAATCTTGAGCAACTTATAAAGTGTGGAGGCCTCACCTTGTTGAAGGTTGATTCAGTTGGTTCAGCTGATTCAAATGGTCATTGTTCTTCCTGATGAATAATGGTGATGTGGCTCCTGGATACTAATGTTGGCTGACCAATAGTAAAGCCCCCCTAATTTGTTTTTCTTTTGGGAGGGTGATCTCTGGATTGGATTCTGATTGAGAGCCTTTGTTTTCTGATGCCTAAAGTGTTTCAATCTATGAAGGTTTTCTTTGCTCATGCTTTTGAAGAGAATTCGATCATAATTGCAAACCATATAACCACAATTCAAAAGCGATAAGGAAAAAACAAAAAATACAAATGAGCCAGAAGGATTGTTTCTTATTGCAATTGCTAATTTCAATTGTCTGAAAGGATAAGCTAACACAGCTGTTTTGAACCAGGTATTTTCTTTGAGTTTGTGAAGTTTTGCTTTGCTTAATTATGCTATTGAAAACGATTCAATCACAATTAGACACCTTAAATTTAAATACAAGGTGTGAGCTAGTTTTCTGGATAAATAGCACATTTAAATTAGCCCTTTTGCAATTTAGTAAGGGGAAATCTGATAATTGTAACCTTCTCTTAACAATATTGGCAGCTATTGTCAATGCTGCACTATCTCTGCAACAAGTTGGCATTCTGTAGTTTAAACTCAATAATAAGGGCTGATTCAAATTTAGCAAGGGTGGTCAGCTGGCATTAACTGACTAGCTGACTGATAGTCAACACAATGTGGTCAATCTGGTTGATGGCACATTCATCGGTGATTAATGGCTGGTTACTGGTTGCTTAATAGTGTTCACCCGAACCATGTTGTTGTCACACTGAATATTATGCGTTTACCAACGGTGATGCCAATACTCCAGCGTAAGCTTCAACGCAGGCTGGGTACCAGGCATTGCAAATCCCAAAATTTTTGGACGGTGAAGCTTGACCATCATCAACCATCAGCAACCATCGTCGAACCAGTGTTGAAGGCAAGTGCGACGACGTAGGATTCAGCATCGTCAATTGACATGAATCTTTATTGACCATCACCAAGCAGGAACTCTTCATGGATCAACCATGGATGATGGTGCCTACCCCATTGCTTCAATCACCCAGTCACAGGATTGGTAAGGAAACAAATATGGTACAGGAAACCAGTCGAAAACATGGGATGTATCCCTTAACAAACCTATTGTTGCTTGTTGTACCCTTTTTAGCTGAGCTGGCTAAGCTAGACCATGGTGACCATGGTGAAATGCCAACACAAGGCACTCAACGGAAGGTCCCTGTGGGAAAGCCCCGGCTCAAGCCGTGGCTGGCAGCTCCTTGTCTCTCCCCACTTAAAAGGCCCTGCGGATACCCCTGGCTCCTATAAGCTCCCTCCCAATCACCAGCCATAAATGTCGCATCTATGATACACAACAACTTTAAGGAGGTGAACTTATTGATCAAAACGGTTGATGCTGTTCGTATCTGAGCGTCTTGCTATTTTGATGATCTGTAAATATCCACATCTATCTGCCTGTGCAAGACCATCTACCGTACATCTAATTATCTATACATATCTATACCATCCACCATGTACAGTAAGTGCATGAAACCATCTACTCCCCTGAAGAAACACCTGACACATCCATCCTTCACACATCACAGACTGATGGAGTTGAACCTGTGCCCCCACCTTGAGTCCTCCTGTGCTGAAGCGTCGTTTATCGCTTCGCTCACGTAGGCACTCACTGGCCATGGACCTTTGCGACTTCTGGGACTTCTGCGAAAAAGTCTTGTTCACCTGAGTTCCAGGTGCTGACGATAGTGCCTCGACTCACCGGTCAGAATGGTAACAGGACATATGCAAAAATCATGATTGATGAAGAAAATCATGCTACATAGTCCATGCTATTCTTGTTTTCTTCTCTGGTTGTGAGCATATTCTGTACGAGTGAAGAACGGCAATCATCACTACCCATTGTTCAACTTGGCAAATGTCGATGCTGGTTCCGACACAAGTTTGGGCAATAAACAAACACAAGTGAAGCAACCCAGCAACAAACCCATGATGATGAATCGCGGGAAGAATTCGGGTGTGCACCAATGGCTGGTTGATGGTTGTCAACGGTGAATCATGTTTCGTCTTGGATACAACCGGGATTACGAGGCTCCTAACTGGGGATAGGAACCACCAGGCAGCAATCACCAACCTGAATCACTGCTTGGTGGTTGGTCGGCATCATGGCCCCCCTTTCAATATATATATATATGTATATATATGTGTGTGTGAATGTGAATATATTTGAATATACATATATATATATATACCAAAAAAAATGAATAAAGAAATAAATACATATATATATATATAATCATTCCCAAGTGTCGTTGACCAGAACGCTATAACCAATATAGTTGAAACTAGTTGAAACAGACCAACCCACCAACCCACAAACCAACCAACCGCCCCAAGCACCCTGTGCTGCCACTGGCACGACCACCGACAGCTCCACCGGCTCTGCGCAGTTCGGCAGCTGTGGCAGCGGCGGTGACGCCGGTGCCCGGGGCGTGACGGGCAGCGATGGTAGGGAGTCCACGGCAGAGACTTCGCCTAACCGAGGACGACCGGAGATCAAGACGTTCACCAGCCAAGAACCAACAGGTAAATAATAGGTCAATAAGGTGGTTTCTCAAAATGGGGTACCCCAAAAATGGCTGGTTTATTACTATAAATGACTATAAATGGATGATTTGGGGGTACCCCTATTTTGAGAAACACCCATAACAACCATAGGTCAATAACAACCATAGGTCAATAATAACCTATTATAATAACCAGCCAATGGCCATATGAGTGAATCATGGGTGAATAACCGGTTATTGGCTGGGTTATAATAGGTTAATAATAACCATAATAACCCAATAAGCAACTATGGTTGATAATACTGGGTGAATAATGATTAATGATGGGTGAATAATGATTAATCATGGGTAAATAATGGTTCATATAGTTCATAATGGGCATATGATAGGTATGCAATGGTGAAACGTGGTGAATAATGGTGAATGACAATGGGTAAGTGATGGTTAATAATGGTTCATTCCCTATGTATAATGGTATTGGATATTGATGATTACTGACAGATTAAGAATGTTGGTGAATAGTTGGATGGTGATCCAACAGGAAATCCAACAACCAAAAGCCATGGTTAATGATCGCCGATGGACTAAGAATGGTCAATAATTAATGTTCATCTTACTGCTTGGTACACCTTGGGTAATATCTTAGATGGTATACACCTTGATTTATATCTTGATGGGTTAACAATGGTATCTTCCCTTATTTCACCTAAGGATTGATATGTTCCCTATGGGTATTCAAGAATGGGTGAGAGTGGTCAACAATGACCAACAATTGTGGATCGTTAATTAATGATGGCTAGTACTGGCTAACTAGGGGGGACAATGACCAACAATAGTTTGAATTCAAGGATAAATGATGGCACACTAGGGGTACAATGTTTTGCCACTTGGACGTGCACTTGGGTTTATTACCAGAATATAGCAGGGATACAACTAACAGTGTACAACCATTCTAAGGTCTACTTGTTTGTGAAGAAATAATCTCAATATGAAATTCAATCATCCTCCTGGGTATCAAACAAACAACTGGAGGAATGTGTTCAATTTGCTGCCGGGGAACGGAAACAAATGCACGTTCACATTTGCTGCTTCAACCAGGCGTCCGATCCGCTGAAGCCCTGTCCAAATGTTGCTTAAACCACTCAAGCTGCAGACCAGGAACCGGTCGGTTTATGGCGTTGTTGGGGGTATAACATCCTGGAGAAGATAGAATATCAGATTGGACCATCTCCAGTAGGTAAATGCTTCAAACATTGAACATAGAAGATATTCTCTCTACTCCAGGATGGTTACATCTCCATCAAGTTCTATCCCATCTATATTCCCACCTGGTCTAACCTGTTCCATTGCGAATTCCGATGGCTCACCAGTTGCCATCTGGGAATCCATCAGCTGATTTCCTGTCATTTCAATTGCTCGCAATAAACATCAGTCGTTCAAAACATGACACACAAGACAGCATGAAACTGTGAACCATTACCCTATTCTTCTAGTTGCCTATATAGTGGGTAATCAGCTCGTTTCTACCATTGCTGTTTGGGGTTGCTCACCTACTGTAATGGTAGATGAACAAATGCGGCTATCACCTGCTTACCAACGGATCAATCACGAGTTTTGCTTCCACTTGCCCTGGGCTTGTTGGATCGATATCACCCCCTTGGCTCAGATTTGCCTGGTTATATCACTACTACTCAACATGTTTTTTGTGGTTACATTGTCATGGTCGATTAGTTATGTCATCATGATGTTGTAACCAGGGAACCCCAAGTAAGTAGGGACGGGCACCTGTCATGAGATGGTAACTGGCTGCAGGTAGGGGTAGGTCAATGTACCACGGAGCCGTCGGGTGCCTCACCAGCTGCCTCCCAAGTTGCTACTCAGCTGTATCGACTGATCCAAAGGAAGCTCGCAGTCCAGTGGGTTCACCGTATCCTGCAGCGGGTGAGGGTTCCTCACAGCGTGAACCATGGGAAATAGCTGTCCCATGCTGTCCCTATGCGCAACCAGACTTTCCGGAAATACGGACTGATAACCAACCCCAATTACAACAGCTGGTAGAAACCAGAACTGGTGAGCTACTATTTCATGGTAACTGGAAGCATAGGCTGTAGTAAATGATGAGTGAGTCTATGTTTCATGACCAGGTTATCACCCACAAAGTGAGTGGTGACAATGATGTTTCATTACGCTTCATATCTGTGGTTTTATTAGGGTCAATAGTTGCGATGCTACAAAGCAATGGTCAGGTGTCAAATCATTGTGTCCGCTAGTCTTTTGAGAGTAGCTGTAATATAGATATAAGCAGGAAATTCCAACTCAGCACCTCAGTACCATCAGGCAGAGATTCGGGGGGTGGAATTAATTTACATCTACCCAGGACCCAGTTCTACACCCTCAACCAGTTACCTGTGGATGGTGTAACCAGGGAACCCGTAAACCAATCACTGATGGTGCTTCGATCTAGCCACATGGTGTCACCCTCGAGCTGTTCCATGGTGTTACCTTCCGCCGCGGATCTGCTGACACAACGAATCACCTCTCTGGGGCCGGCCGTGGATATGTGACTCTTGACCGCCTTCGTAGATGTTTATCCACCTTATGTGTTTATGGATCCACAAATCATCACAGAACCATGTTTAACATCACAAAACCTCCTCATTTTGACCGGTTTTTGTCACGATTGACGGCAGTCCATGGAGAGTGGTTTGTTGATTGGATCTCCTTGTCCTGTGGCCAGGAACGATATGGAACAATCATGACCCCATCAGACAGCGGCTCCTCTGCCACCGAGATTTGGATCTTTGGCGTCTGGGGTGCCATGGCAGCTGATCCCGTTCGATTGAGTCGATCCACTTGCGAAAGGTCCTGGGAAACACAGTGATTTGGCGCAAGGAAACTCTTGCTGACCAAGGCTGGGGAAGTAAGTAGATCTAGCACCGTCAAGCTTCCCTAGTAGATCTACTAGTTGGTTTACAAGCTGGTCAATCATGAGCTATCATGGACAACCTTTGATTGACCAATGATTGGTAGCCAACAATCAGCAACAGGGGTACCTCATGAACAGTCATAACCAATCAACCTGTTACTGATAACTTTTACCAATCAACTTCAATCATCAGGGGTATCTGATGCAAAATGATCCAAAACAACATGGCAAGCTACGGACCCCTGCTTCGATGATCCACGTGGGAACCAATGAATTGCAACTGCCCGGATTTGGGGTAACGGGGCGGAAATCCTAGCAGTCGCGTGCCGCCAGGTTGTGTGCCCCGGGTGACAGATCAGCTGGTGATGGGTTTTCTCCGTTAAGCTGGGAATTGAAGTAGGCATTTCTGGCGACCTTAACAACCTTTTTAGGTAGAAGATATAGGAACCATCATTGTTTTCTTAAGGTTCGAGATTGTGGAACCATAATGAACACACCTTGACCGCCATGAACTATTATTTGTCCGCGGTTGTCAAATGGCCTATTCTTATTGAGGGACCAGAAACTCATATTTGAAATAGGTTGTCGCATATCGATCTTCTCGTTATCCCTGAACGCATTACAAACCAGCATCAACGACTGTTGACCAAAATCAACTTCTATTGATGGATGTTGCCCATGAATCATGATCAACCATCATGAACTAGCTAGTAAACCATCACGAGCTGATTCACCGTCATCATCAACTAGCTGAGTAACCACCAGGGTCACCACTCCATCAACCATGCTACGTACCGTCGCATCCTTCGCCGGAAAACAACCACGGCGTTCCACGGGGCCCGGGGGCCTGGTATAAGAGCTGCTGGATCAACTCCCGAATCTGCTGCATGAGCAAATCCAAGACCTCCTGGTGCCAGGATCAGCTCAGGGACACCCACAGGAGTTGTTTATGGCCAAGCATATTGGTGAATGGCTTTAATAATGGTCAACAATAATCGTTAATAAAAAATGGTTAAGAGGAATAGTACATCAATAGTGTTCGATAAGGCATTTCAATAGTCGTTATTAAATTCATCATCCGTTAATAGTCATTCTATTGGTATTATGTGAACAATAACATAAATCTCGTCGTTTACGTATGTCTCGCTTAATGAGAGTATGTTTTCATTAATAGCTAATAAACTGTGCATGGTGGACACTCATGCTTTTCAATTGAACGGTTAGTGGCTAACATTGGCTAAAAATATCATGATTACATAGTGGTTCAGAATAGTGATTAACAAGATCAACGGTTTATGGTTAACAACCAATGGTTAATGGTAAATAATCACTGATGTTGAAGGGTTGACAACCAATGGTTAACAATAGTGGTGGTTCATAACCATGAGCCAACAAGCGCCATCAAGCATCAGGAGCCAATAATGAACACTTATTAACTTTTGATGGTTAAGAACAGAATTTGGCTAATGGTTTCCAATTAATGGTCAGTGGTCAGTGGTTTTCTCCCGGTAATTGACGTTCTAGCGGTAAGGATGGTTGATAACCACCGTGGTTTGTATATTTTGGTTGATATTTGTTAACGTGAGTTGTGGCTTTCATAACCAGTAGTTAATCCTTCATAAGCCCAGACTAACCAATGGTAACCGGTATTGGTTTTGCTTCACCTAATCAATGGTTGATCCTTTAAACAATGGTACGAGTAACAATGGTTTGATGTTCTTAAGGTCCAGTGTGGTCAGCTCAGAATGGGCAACAATAATCACAGTTTCATTCGACAAACGACAAGGGATGAATTGGTAAATGAACGGGAATACTTGATGTGCAGCTAAGTTTAGTTCGCCATGCTGAAGTGAACACTATAAGACAGCTGAAGGAACCCAGAACTAAGCGTGGTGAATGTTCCCATTTAGCAATTCATTCCCACTTACTTTCCCACTTACTAATGACCAGGAATAGTGGCAACCCATTCATTTACCAAATCACTTAATTACCTTGGATATCTCATTGTAGAACCATGATCGAAACCAATCATAGTGGTATTCCTTGGCAATAATTGTAACCATGATGGAAACCTAATCACGCAAAAAATGATAAGCACATGAGTACAGTCACAAAACAATGATTTAAAAAATGAGAACAAAAGCTTCGTATCACAGAATAAACAAATTATTTAGTCAGTGTGATCACGGGCTCGGCACATCCACCAAAAAAAGAGACATTTTGCACTTGGAGTGTTGAAACATTCATGTTTGGATTAGCTTTGTACACGTAGAGCTTGTCAAGCATGATGCAACGAACAACGTATTTAGTAGCATTTGTGAAGAGATCGGATACCAAAGCCATGAAAATCATGGCAGTTGGAGACATGGAGAAACTTAACCAATCTGCTCATCTGTCTCTTCACCCTGGAAAGCCACCAGCTGAACCCCTTCAGCTTTTTGGTTCCCAGGTTAACCATCTCCAAAGGGTCAACCGCCAGCCCCTACGAAAAAAAAACGTGTAGAATGAACCTGTGGGTCAAAAGTTTGGTCACTAATGTACAACTTGACCCTTCCCTAGAAGAGGTAAAAGTCCCAAAATTGCGGGTATTACTATTGGTTGACCGATAATCCCAAATCCCAATGGCAATTGAAGGTCAAGAAATCCCCAAAATTACCATAAAAGTTTCACAGATCCCAGACAAAAATCATGGGTAAATGAAGGTCGAGGTACTGACCAAGATACACTACTCCATGTATGGTATATCTATGACAACCTGCCGGACAGCTGAATCTTTTTGGCCAGATGCTCATGTCTTATGAGCAGCTTTGTTAGGAACTGCCTGAAGGTAAATCTCTTGCTTTATTTCTAACTCCATATATCGAACATTTACCCATCTTGCTTTACTTTCTGATGTAAATCTGAATGATGAAATGAACAAAAAAATCCAAATGATGATGCCGCCACTTCGCCCTCACCAAGCGCGCGGCTTCGCGCGCTTGGCGATCCAACCGCGAATCGCAGCTCCTCATGGCTCTGCCGGCTGGTCACCGCTCGAAACTCTAGGGCCTGACAGGTGCAGCTGTGCTGGTGAAGCATTGGGGGAATGTGCTGGCTATGGATGGTTAACAATGGCCACCAATAGCCCAAGTAGTAGTGGTTAATGACATATATAAGTAATACTGGTTAATGACATATATAAGTAATAGTGGTTGATGACATCTATAAGTAATAGTGGTTGATGACATCTATATCATCAAGCCTTATTTAATCTGATAGTACTAGCCAACTAATAGTGGTTGAGGGTTTATGATTGTGAATGACAGAATATTTTGCTGTGCATGATCAACATTAATGGCTACTATTGATTGATAACGATGGCAATTCATCGTTAGCAGTTGCTATTGATGGTTAACAATGGTTGTAAACCAGAGGATTATAAGCAGTACTTGGGGAGTGAATAATGGTCCAGAATGGTTACTTGGGAACTGGTGTGATGCTTTGGTACCCCCAAAGTTATGGATGGATGGATGGTGGTATTGCACAAAGGGAATAATGATTTCTGAAAACCACTCTCATGGTGCAAATGGTAATCATGAACTACTCAATCCTGGTAAATAGTGGTTCATAATCATTGCACATGATTATGAACTGGATGATAACTGAGGTGTCCCAAAATTTTGAGAAACCACCATGTCTGGGTTGGAAGAATCATCAATTTACATCTATAAGGCTGGTTGGTGATTGAACCACCCCTCGGAAAAATAGGCGCCACTCAATCTCAAACCACCAACCAGTAATCAAACAGCAATGCACCACAATATCCACCAGCGTAATTAGTTCATAAAACTATCCTTGCCGGCAATATAGCTATCTATCTATATAAAAATAAAGATACATACCCATTAGATAGCCATTGAAGCAACTGGCTGCTATTCTGAAACTGGTTGATATTTTGATTGATAATGGCTAATGAGTCATGAATGATAGGGTATCATTGAGAGATGGCTATGGGTATCATGAAGATGAGTGAATGAACAAGCAAATGCATACCCCTTGACCTGCTTCTTTGCAAATTTGGCAAAGGGAGTATCGGGAGTTTTCCCCAGCAATATCAGTGCTGCGAAACCATGCCAAAGGCGGAGAGAATAACCCGCGGTTTTTGCTTCTTGGGATATCGAATGATGCTGCCAAGTGGTTCTTGAACCCGTATACTGTAACCATTGTGGACCACATGTATTAGCCATTTTTTATCGTTATTAACAGTAGCTATGATCATTTTCAAGCCTAGGTCTCGATCACTGAGCTGGACAACCCCGTTATGAAGTTTTGCTCACGATCGCATTGAAATGGCCATACCCCTCGAACATATATGTGGGATGCAAGAGAACCACCGTGTTTAAGAGAAAAAATCATCCAAGACATCAATACGATATTTTGAGTCAGTGTAAGCGATTTGTTCTTGACCCAATGGTGACTGCATCAATCACCTGTAATCAAATATAATTTGATGCCGGTGACAAATCCCTGATAAAATGAATCATTATTTTTTTATGCACTGTACATCCCTTTACCCTCGATATCCCCATAAAAAGGCGTGAAATTTCTAAAATAGCTTGTATTCTATAATCCCCACAATATAAATAGTAATCGAGGGTCAAGGCACACATATAAAATACGTCTGTTTTTTTACGCAAATAATTGAATACATATGTATGTACACTAATGGCTGCATACTCCTCTATATATAGACACAATACAAACATACACTGCTGTGTGTACCACCCGATGTATATAATGATGTACATAAGACCGATGCCTATATTCATAGATCAAAATCCTAGTGAACATGGTCCAAAAAGTACAGGGTGGCTGGGCTTCCCCCGGAAGTGAATTGATCTTCTAAGGTATACAAACCCTACCCTTCCAGTTACCTATAGATTAGGTAACCAGGGAACCTCAAGAGGGGATGGTTACCTATTATAAAGGTAACTGGAAGGGTAGGGAGAGGTATAATGGTTCATAGTCAATACAAGCGTTGTCCTTACCCTAAGTACTTCGTGAGTAGCAACGATTGATCAATCCTTTTGAAGTCTTCACCATCCATACTCCCAACCAACGCTGTACACAGGTCAGGGTGACATTGAAATACAACCATAATTCTGAAATGTTGCCATATCAAAGGCATACCGCAATTCCACACTTGTGAAGGACGGTTTGATCATGCGTTTCTTTCTTGGCTACAAGTGATTTGTGGCTGGCTCCAACCACTGGCTAGTGAATTTGGGTTAACAAGATCATAGAACTGCAAGAGGGAGGTAGTTGCGTCCCATGGAAAAGTCGAATGCAACTTCTGTCCAGTCACATCCTCAGATGAGGCAAGCAGTTCATTCTCGGACTGCAGATTGTCGTCTGCCATGGCCAAATGGCTGTGCTCCCTTGAAATGCCAGTTCTCATGGGTTGTTCCTTTGTGAAGCTCCATCTTGCAACCTATCCGTGACTTTGGCATAGTTGTTTGAACACTGAATTCATGGGCGGTTAGGGTCACTCTGCACCACTGGCTGTCCACATCACATAAATGAGTGACCAGAGTAGAGTAGTTGTTAAGATGTTCACCAATGTCCAATATTCATCTACCCATCTATTAACCATGTTTGGCATTGATCCCTTGTCTCCTTCATCATTAGGCCTCCGCAACCCGTGCCAAAACATGTCGTCTGAAGGCTCTGCCAGCCATGGGGAACGGAGCTTTGTTGGTTTTTCCGATGGTTTTTATTGGTTTTCCCATGGTTTTCCCATGGTTTTCCATGGTTTTTCCATGTTTTTTCTATGGTTTTTCATCCTCTTGCCATGGACTTCACCTCAGCAAAGCAGGATCCTTCAGCTTAGCTGATAGAATTCCTGGAGCCGGAAACGCGAGGAGAGCAAGGATACCTACCCTGAAGAATTATTGAGGACATTCCATGAATTTGCAAATGAACCATCCCCAATTGTACATAGATATCTGGGACTACAAATGGCAACAAACATGTGGATATATTGTATACATTTATTAGATCATTCTCATGGATCTTCCAATTGCAACTACGGCTACGGTTGGTTGGTTTACGAGCATTCCAACAATTGTTTAAAACGAATCCCGGTAAGTGCTGATAGCTATGAAAAACATAGTAACCGAAAGGATCCGAAAAGAACAATCCCTAGACATTGCGGAACCTTGGTCACAAGTCAACCATTGGTCCAAATTAACTATTAACAATCCCTAGAAAATGTCAACAATGGCGTTGATATTTGGTCCCATGTCGAGTTGCTTGGTCAAAGACCCACAGAAAATTCCCAACGCTTACCGACGTTGGGGGAGTTGGGGGCCGGCTTTGGGATGCTTGGTTTGCTGGTTGGTTGAGGCTATCAGGTACCAGCGGCTTAAGCTTGGGGTCAAGGTTGGTTGGTTGGTTGGTTGGTTGGTTGGTTGGTTGATTGGTTGGTTGGTTGGTTGCTTGAGGTGGTGCCAAGCAGTTCGGTGTTGGCAACCGATGGTACTTTTTGGTTTCGGCAGTCCAGCAAGCTCTCTGAGCATGTCTCGTTTCTCGCGAATGGCGACCTCAGCGAGTCGCGGCCACCGGTGCTGGTTGCTTAATGGGTAGCTTCGCAGGACCAACAAGAATTCACCCAGCCAGTCAGTTTAATTCGATGGGGTTGGGTAGTAAGTATATGAGAGTGTCACGATCTATCTCATGCTGCCAGTATAATAATCCATATGTTGTCGTGCGGGTGGTTTTTGGGGGTACCACTAAAGCTTGGCACATACCCATTTCCACTAGGGATGTTGAACCCGAAGTATGAAGCGCTAGCGGTGACTATTCCGAAGATCGGCAGCCGTGCTGCGAGCTGTTCGCCCTTCAGGGTTTTGTGTTGGCCTCTAGTTTTGCAGTTTTACAAGGGACAGGCTCCAACAGCAAAACAACAAAAGAGAACTTCAATGGTGGTTTCCCAAGCCGCTAGCCAGTTTGGGGACCCCCAAGTTTATTACTAGTATAGTGACAAATATAAATGAGAAATCACCAAATACACAAATATTGAGGCAAGAATCATGGGTCATGGCTTGTGGGTCACACCCCTTTCAGGATCACCTAACAAAAAATATAGCGTTGCTCAAAGGCAATTGCGACACATGGCAACTGCTGACCTGTTGATGAGTCAAGGCTATGTCAAGCACTCTATTGTGGGCGCTAAGAATGCCATGAGGTGGTTGACTGGATTGTGACAACCACAATCATTGCTTTAGATGTCCAATATTGTTGCTGCTTCCTGATAATCTTAGTCGCAAAAAAAACTCGTTACATTGAACATTGCAAACATATTTATTTACAGTACATTCCATTCCCTCCAATAAGAGCTGGTCTCTGCTTCCATCATTTCATCTTCCCATGACCTCACAATGTATGCCCAACTGTTGCTACAGTACTTGGTGGGTTATAGTAATATGACATAGATATGTAAATATAGATAGACTACCTGGATAGGAATACAATACATGCTAAAGGTATGCACATACATTAGTATGTTTACTATAATACATGGTACATAAGCATTTGGCGAATTACAATATCATATGCCTGTCACTACTGCAAATCCATCCAGCCTGTTTTGGTTGACTATCGGGATAGCAGCTGATACTTTGTTCAACGCCACAATTGGGTGAACTACGAATCAGGGCCTCCAAATCGATACTTAGCCGTATCATTTCCCAAATATTCCGTGTATGGTATATTTCCGTACATTTGGCATTTTCATGTTAACGTTGATTATATAGTAAATATCTGCGGGTCGTACCATAAATTCAGTTTTATTCACATAAATTTCTGGGTTTAGAAACATATTAACGCAGTAAATGGCTTGACAACTTGCTGCTGGTATGATTATTTCAGTCGTAGCTGCACGCCGACGCTCAAGTTTCGCTCTGTTTACAAAGTAAAAATGGTTGATGATGTCTAGTGGTTCTGAAGTAATATAGGTCTCTTGTCATTACAACTCACTTTTTTGTCACGCTGTGATATGCACAATGTCAGCCCTTTCTTCCCCAGTTCGCCAACTTGAGTCATAACCAGTGCAACTATAATCACTGGCAAATAGAACTAGAGTTAAATGACCTCATAAACCATGTTCAAACTCAAGGGCCCACCTTGCACCCGTATCCATATTATGGTGGTTTCTCAAGTCATAGGGGCACCCTTAAATCACCCAATAATAACCACCAATAGCAATAAACCAACCATATATAACTTTGGGGTCCATACTCACTGACGACAGATCGAAACCACCAACCTTGCACCTGTCATGCCCCAACGGATCCAGTCCCAGGTTCCACGAATTCGTGATCTGGGCCGAACAGCGCGTGCAACGCTTTGTTCGAGGAATCGTAGATGGCACAGACCTCCGCTGCCACTTTCAGGTCACCTGCGGCGGGGGGCCCCCCGAGTGGGTGCTAGGGCCTCCTGAGTGCTTGCTAGGCCCAGCCGCATCAGGCGCAAGCTACTGAGATGGATGTCAAATGATGTGTCACAAACAAATGTCCAATAATAACAATAATTGTTATTATAGTAATAGTAATATTATGGCAAGAATGAGCTACTGAGATCGATTTCAAATGATGTGTTCGAAAGGATTCTCCAATCATATGTATGGAAAAGTCCAATCTGGCAAGTCTGAAATCATATGAGGATTATCTTTGACCAACCGCAGCTGACGCGGAGATCTTGTCCTGACCAAAGAGTTTTCAAGGTGACATCTACAACCATTGGAACTGGGGCACCTGAACCACCTGCAGAATAAAGGCCATTCATTACTCATAAGTAGTGTGCAATTCATGACCAATAATTGATTTCACAAGCGGTATCAATTTCCCAAGGTACCAAAAAGGATACGCAACAGCAAGCAGGGACTTCAGATATGCACCGGAGATGAACTTCAATGACAATAATTGATCATGGAAATAGTCATTGTTTGTATGAACCTCTTTTTGTAAATTTGTCTTTGATGAGCATGTGTTTACACCAGTATTGACCATCAACGATGTTGACCACAAATATATCAACAAATCACTTAATGATCAAGCGAACAGCATTCGCCGAGGAAGTCCCACGGTTCCCCCTGGAAGGGTACTCTCACCAAATCACAGCCATTCCCCTGATGACTGGTGATGGTGCTCGCACAGCACCTGGCTATGGATTCTTCACTGATCGCCTGGTGTTACCGAAGCTTCTGAATGATCAAAGGACCTTCCATGGGTTACGCATCAAGGACCATGGTAAACACATCCCAGGTGAACCTGTATAACCCCTTCCTCTAGCAGCTGAATGAACAGCTGCTTCGTCTCACAATGTTCTCCTGTGGATTTTGTGCCATAACCACCATCAGCACCATTCAAATAGCTGCTGCGAAGGACCCACCAACTCACATGACCGTAGCAGCGTGCCTGCTGCTGATTCACCGTGTTGGATTTTACAGTGTTATTATATACATCATTCTACCATTTCATTGTATGAGACAACAAAATCGCTGTACACAGAAGTTACTATTTTCAGTTTAAAAATTCAACTGTTTACTATTTTCATTGTTTATAATTTGTGTACATACAAACGTTGTTACACACTGTCACGTTACATCATGCTAGATCAAACCATATTATGTTTTATGCCATCGTGTCTCATTCTGTATCACACCATAATGTATCTTACGGGATAATTACAAAGGCCTGATAATGTATGGGTTTCTTTCAGGAATAATCAGTATTGAATCATATGTGGCATCACGTGCCTCTGTTCCATTGTTGTAAAGAAATCGACAATTCCATGACCAACAACGTTACTTGTATATACTTAACTACATGGGCATATCATGATAGCAACAAATAAGTAAATACTAAAAGTTGTGATAGACTAGATGGTCAACCAATATAGTCTTTATACTTAAAGTGACTAAAAGCTAGATATTCCAAGTTTCATTGAGGTGTAACTCATACTTCTTTGTTTACAATTACATCATCACAAGGGTCACAAGGGTTTGTCCAAAAATGGAGTACCCCCAAGTCACTGGCAGTCTCCGAGTTAATACTAGATTATTGAGCTTGGATGGTTGGTAGGTACCACCATTTGGGCATATGCCAAAACATGGCAACCCCAAAAACAATGGTTTCCTGGTAAAATGATCATTTTTGTTGGGTCATGGGTTACCCTATGGCTTGGCACGTACCCATTTATGTACAACCCCATCACCATTCAGACAACGGTTGTGAATTCGCCCGCCTCCACCTTCCACGGAATCGGGCCCCACGGCAAAGCCAGCTAAACGCAGCTGAAGATCGCCCTGGACTGGTGGATTATGATGGTGATTGATGGTTGAAAGCGCATGATGGTTCATAATAATAACTATAGAATTAATAGTGATGGTTAATGATCAATAATGGCTAATAGTGTAGAATTGATGGCTAATAATCAATAATTGATGGCTACTCGTTAATAATTGATGGCTAACAATATTGAATAATTCATGGACCCTGATCACAAGTGGATCACGGTGATTGATGATAAACAAATGGTCGATGACACGTAATCAAATGTTAATGGTTGACTGGCAGTGGAAGACTATTGCTAACCAAGGCAATTGGCAAGTCAGAGTATTGGCGATTACCATGATGAACAAGGGTTGACTGATGGAAAATACTAGTGATTATATGTTCATGATCAATAGCAAATAAGTGATACTTGACAATGACCATTGGTAATTATTCTTGCTAGGGATCATACTGATACTGATCAATAATGGACTATCAAAACTAGCAAACTGTGAACCTCTGATTATCAAGTGTGACGGACTGGAAAGTGGTTGATATGATTGCCATGGTTCAGAGTTCATGCTTAATATCGTTGATTATTGTCAACAAATCATGACCGGTAATAGACCAACTCCCAATTTTGTTGTGTCAGATTGAAATTCCGATTGTTTGTGGTCGAACAGCAATAGATATAATGAATCTTCAATAAACCAAGAACAATGGCTAACCACTGTTCACCTAGCATCTCTTACTTGTCAGACCAGCAGGGAGGGTAGTTCAGAAATGGTCTGCTAGTCTATTGGCCAGTGGCTAAACGCGTGATTGTTAAACACATGGAGATATCTGAATGAACATCTCATAAAGGATATGACTAGCTATGATTGATTAATGATTAAATTAAGTAAAGTAATCAATAATCAATAACTGTACTGTATCTGATCAGTAGAAATCAAGTAATAAATGGCTAGTGGATCCAGCATAATTCCATTGTTGTCAATGAAACATGGACCAACCTCCAATGGTTCCAAAAGATGATGAATTGATAGTGGAACAATCACAACATGTTAATCATGGTTTGACAATGTAAGTGAATGCAAATGGTGACATAATATTTGATGGTGGATACCAAACACAAGGATGTCACTGCAGTCTATCTTGTGGATTTTCAGGGGCAGTAGCAGTCACGTAGCTACAACAACCAACTTAACCAACTGCAATCACTAATAACCACCAGCCAGTAACCATTAACCAAATATCAACCAGCTAGTAACCACTATTAACCATCAACCAACTACTATCCAACTAGCAACCAACTAGCAACCACTACCATTGACCGCTACTAACCACTGGTAATCACCAGTAATCACCACTATTCACCAACTTCTGCAGCTGTGAATCGCCGTGGCACCTGCGTCTCCTGGGACCAAGCCAACAATGCACTGAAGCCTGGGTACACCTGGCGCCCGTGACGAGGGAAACGCTTTCGGGCCACAACGAGGCTCGAGGCGCAAGGCGAACGATGCGCTTTGCGGAATTGGTGGATGGTTAATGATATAGATAAACTATATCTATAAATGGTAAACTATAGATATATATAGATATAGCTTATGGCATTGAAGTATATGAATGACTGGGATATGAATATAGTTCATGAAGTACTTTATGGTATAGATGACTGCCAAGGCATATGATATAGATATACCATCGGGATAGGATCTAGGTCTTGGTATGGATGACTGGCATTCTGTTATATTTTTGCTTGTAGTAGATACTTGAAGAAACAATCATCCGTTATGGCTCAGCCACTTGTGGTGATTGAAGCGATAAAAACTACGTATCTATACAAATATAAAAAATGAATATATAT
The DNA here is from genome assembly GCA_009767595.1 of Symbiodinium kawagutii. Taxonomy (NCBI): domain Eukaryota; class Dinophyceae; order Suessiales; family Symbiodiniaceae; genus Symbiodinium; species Symbiodinium kawagutii. The sequence goes on from VSDK01014127.1 coordinate 70,550, forward strand.
ATATATATCAATAAAAACAAAAACAATATGTATCCATACGTATCAATGCATCCATATGTATCAATGTGTATTTTTGCGTTGTTGTGGTTATATCACCATCATTTATCACCATCATCATCAAAAAAAATCATCATCATCGTCGTCGTCGTCGTCGTCGTCGTCGTCGTCGTCGTCGTCGTCGTCGTCGTCAACCATCAACCATCATCATCTATAATAAACCTAATCATCTATAAGTCGTCATTAACCATCATCTCTACGATTATAGAATCACCTTAAAGATGATGTTTATACGGCAAAGCTCATGATTTGTATAACCATCATCTATTATATCATAATATTGGCCAATCATCTATTCATATAACCATCATCTATTGTAATATGCTCATTATTCATAGCTTGGTGGCTTATAGATCCCTTGCTAAAAAAATATTTGTAGTGGTTATATGGTAAATCAATCATATCCCAAAAACACTAAAAAGCTAAGTTTGTGGGTATAAGCCATCCAGTTATTCATAGAATCACCGGGTTGATCCCTACCCTCGCATCAACGGCGCTCGCAACTGCGCTGCTGGCCTCCGCGGCGAAGCGGCTGCAGGACTCTGCAAAGCGCAGCGCGGTCAAGGCGTCGCCAGCGGCCTCACCCGCCAGCGCCGTCCACGGCGGGGAACCGGAGGTGGGGTTTCAGCTGGGCAGAGGTCAGTGATGCTTTGACCAATTAAGCTGATGACTTAACCAACATGATTTAACCAACATGATTTTCAGTGATGCTTTGAATGGTTGATGAATCTTAAGCTGACGATTTAACCGAAATGATTTAATCAATTGATTCAGACCTCTATTGGTCAGTTCATCACTGGTCAGTTAGAATTCATCAAACAATCAGTTGATGAATCTTAAGCTAATGAGTTGATTGATCAACCAAAGGTTAAATGAATGATCGGTTCAACCAAGAATAGATCAATGATTGGTTGATAAATTCCGACATTCTATTGGAATAAATGATTAATAAATGCTAATGAATGGTCAACGATCAAATGTTAATAGATTTAATCGAACAAATTCTAATGTAAAGATTAGCGATTTCAACAGAATTAGAATGTTAGATGAAGATTGAAGGCCATGTAAAGTGAATGAATGTTAACAATTAGATGAATGTTAAGTGAATCAACAATTAGAATCATTCATTTGAATGGTTTGATTAATGATTCACCATCATTAAGTGATGTAATGTTAAGAATTCGTGATGATTACTATCATGTTGACATGTTATGGGTTGATACGTTTAAGAATTTATGTTGGTTATGATTATGATCATGGTGAATTTGATGGGTTTAATTCAATGCTCATGAATGGTGAACCATGAACAATTATGAGATGGATAATGGGATGGTTATCATAGCTATTGAAATCTATTAAACATCATTACTATCTTGACTCACTAGTTAATTGTGAATCAATCATTATAAACACAATAATGGTGAATTCGATTGATTAATCATCAATGAACCAACTGCTGGACCATAAATTGGTCAATAAATGCTAATCAAATCAATTCATATCAATCTAGCAGCTATTGGTTGGTAAATGTTGATTAATGGTGAATCATTGATGTCCGGGTGAATCATTAATGATCAACTTAATTATGGCTAATTAATCATTGTGAATCATGAATGACTATACTTTGGACAATTGACTGACACTAAGAAATGGAAGCCATGCTTCTGATCATTATCCCTTGTAATGCTTTCCCATGGATGCGGTATGTTGGGACCATTGTGACCCACTACTGATAACATCAGCTTGGCTGCAAGCCTAATGCTTATGAATGGTAATTGTCGAGCCTTTACTTATTCTTGAGATGCATCGTTTACCAATAGACACCAATGATTATAAATGGTGATTATTAAGCGTTTCATTTAACATGTTCAATGGTTAACCACTAAACTATAGTTATGATGAATTAACCAATTAAGCGAGTCATAAAATGGTTAACTAGTTGTAAAACAATGGTAGTCATAAACAAGTGATAGTGATGAACCACTTAATGGGTGAGTCAACCAATAAAAACGAATGCTTGATGACTCTGGCGCTCTCCTAACTCCGCAATCCCGGCCTCGTAGTAGGCCACTAAATGCCTGCGGTGTCGAGTGTTGATGATGGGCTAGGGACTTCAACCACGCAGATCTGCAGCCGAGCATAGTGAATGGCATAGCTAGTGGCTGGCGGCCAGTGGCTGGATGATGAACCCCTATGACCACGGTGAATGTCACCAGTTACGCGCAGAAAAACGTCGAACGTCCAAGTAGTTGTACCCTGCACTGGCGTGTTATTCTAGTGATCGTCGGTGGTATTCTCAGGCCATGGGTTCCGCAGGTTGACGCACCAGAGTATGGGTTGGCAGAAACATATTTACGCTTTAGCGTCGAAATGGGAAGCGCTGCTCGTTTCTCGGTATGGAATTGAGCCATACAAATTGGTACCACCCAGTGAGTTGACTTGGGTTACAACTAGGGCAACCACGAGTTATTGTCGACATACCGTGATTTTGCTTTAATGGCCAACCAACGCGTAACTTGGGGTACCACTCTCTGGAAAACTGAAGGATTGGCACCATCACATTCCCCTTAAGATGGTTATAAGCCTGTTGAACATCAAACATACATCCTTAGATGGCTATAAGCTTATCATAAGCCTATCATAAGCCTATTATAAGCCTCTTATCAGCCCCTTAGATGCTCCTGGTTGTTTCCCCATCAGCTCCCCTTGGCTAAGGACCCACTGCCCGCCTGCCATCCTCCTTGGAGCCCCGCGCCACACCTCGCCTCGCCACGCGGTCCCGCAACCAGTGCCGCTCCGAGAACAGCTGCGACATGTTGTCCTCGAGGCGTTGAGCCATGTCCTGGCCGGTGAAGCCATGGTGGCCCCGGGGGTGAACGCCATGCCCTTGGACCCCCTGGGGCCAGGAACGATGGCTTCACCCGGGGTGACGAAGTGGGTCACCAGTTCGTGTGCTGGAACTACTGATCAAGGAGAAAATGATCAACTGAAGTTGATGTTTTTTTCCCAGATTACTGGTAGAAACCAGTAGTTGATAAGCAATAAGGATAAAAAAGAGTGCTTTACAATTCGTTGATGATTGACCAGCATATAACTAAACTACTTGTTAGGACTAGATTAAGGTGGTTCAGAGTTTCAAAAGTTGATGATCAAATAAGAACCATACATACTGTCTAAAAATATAGTGGCTATGAAAAGGTGGATGATAACGAAATACTTTTTGTGTTCCCGACAGTAGCGGATAGTAACGTCAGTTATCAGCTGCAAGTGGCTAGAGCATCACACATCTGGTCAAGATGTCGTCATGTTGGCAAATCATCTGGCTGAAAATTGGCTAATCATCCGACTTTGCAACCTTCATCCCTCCCCAAGTCCTCAGTGAGATACGCGGCAGCAGTGCCCTCTTTCCGATCCCACTCTTGAACAAACCTCGGTGCACGGTCGGTTGTGGTTGGTTAGTCTCGTTCTACGCAGCCTTCATGTGGAGTGGGTACAAGGACCAAGGTCACCAGATTTGGTGCTTGTAGGGTTGGACGGTTCATCGCCGTGCTGAAAAGAGTAAGTGAACAAGGCTATTGGATTATTGCACCTTGCAACAAAAACACCAGTTTTTGCCTCAGAAAAGGTTGGTCACTGGAAGGTTTTTCGTGATTTTTCGGCCAAAGATTGTTTGTTAAGGTGGCACCATGGTGCAAATCTTAATGACAAAACAGTGTCATAATAATTTGTCTTGGAATTGTAACTGCAAGAAACACAAGTGTCGGGCAAACATTTTTCCTTGATTCCCCTTCGTCACATCATCTCTGATTTTCTTTCCATCCATCTCCATCCATCTCCATCCATCAGCACCACGCAGTGCAAGCCAATAAATCTGTCACCCATGTTATTTTTTGGCACATCACACTTTCTGCACTGGAAACAATTCCGACATCAGCTGAGGTTGCTTATTCCAACAGTTGCTTCTTTATTGTTATGGTGGTGGTTTCATTTGTATTATATCCTGCCACTTGTTGTTCCTGTATCAACGGCACCAACATGTCTTATCCTCTTCGCTGAGCTATCCTTCTGGATATCGCTCTCTGAGAACCTTCGACGTCAAGCAGTCGATTTACATGATTACGTATGGTGTGATCCAGAAATCGAAGTTGTACCACTGATCTGGGTGTCCGTTTTTATTTAGAAAAAAACTATATTAGGTAGCCTGCTTCAAAAAAAAGTATCAGAATTCTGGCAGGCACATCAACATCACTCAATCCATGCAGATGGCAAAACTTCCCCCAACATCCCAAACAAAAAACATCTTTGGAGTCAAAATCCTACGTAACAATCCTGATTTCCGACCCGACCAAAAACAACCCCAAGTTCAACGCCATAGATCGCTGGTAGATCATCCAGTTGGATCCGGCCGTTGGCCCCCACCTTGCCCTCTGACAGTTCCTACCATGGCTGGCTGGAAAATCCAGCATCTTCGCAATGGCAAACCCAACAACAAATCATCCATCAAAATGGTGAATCGTTTCCCTATTGCCAACCTATATCATTGATTTTCTGATACTTTCCCTCCCATCACCCCATCACCCCATCGTTCCCTCCATACTTTCCCCATATCATCCCCCTCTCATCACCCGTGTTACACGCTTTCCCTAGCTCCACCTTCACCGACCCGCCCCACGTCCTACCACTCCAGGGGTGGCACCCCAGCTGCGCCCAGCAGCTCCTCCACCTTGGCTTCCTGCAGGGCCAACTCCTTCGCCTGCGCCCCGGTGGCCAGGAAGCCGCAGCGCTCACAGGCGCCCGCCTTGCAAGGCCTCCAGGCGATGCGTGGCACGGCACAGGTGTGGTGGACATGGGGGATGAACCCCACTAGAAGTTGGGTTTATGAGTGGTTAATAGTATGGCTGATGGTTAATAATATGGTTCTAGATTTTTGTGGCAAATGAGTGGTTGATAATGGTTTATGAGTGGTTAATAGTGGTTTGTGAGTGGCTAATTAGTGGTGATTCGTGGCTGATAGTGGCTAATAGTGGTTAATTAGTGGCTAATTTGTGGTTAATAATGGTTAATTTGTGTGGTTGATGGTTAATGATATGGTTCTTTATTTTTGTGGCAAATTAGTGGTTAACAATGCTTTATGAGTGGTTAATTCGTGGTTATTAGTGGTTCATAGTGGCGTGATCGGGATGTGACCACCAGGGCAAAGGATTGTTCGTCAAAGTGTCTCCAGATTTGTCAGAACCTGTGGTGCATGCATTTCATGGTCGACGATCACCAAGCCCTCAACAAGCTTCAGTAGGCACCTTGCGCGCTTGTTGTTCCCCAGGTTGATGTCAAAAATTGATGATGTGCAAGGCTTTGCTGGGTCAATGGTGTCCATTCCATGCGCCAACAAAAATCAGAAAACCTCCACGCCCCGCCATTTTTCGGGCCTGATCTGGTCGGCGAATTCAAAAAAGATTTCGCCCTTCTGGCAACCTGCAAGGGAGATAGGGCCAAGACCCATGACCTGGCTCGTTCATGACTGGCTACAGCCATTCTACTGATTTGTAGCCGTTAATGCCTTGCTTTAACCGTCATAAATCAGAGTGGGGTACATGGGAATACCTATTGCCTGTGGCCAAATATACCTGCAGTACTTTACTCATTGGCAAATGGCTATTTCCAGCGTGTGGGACACGATGCTTGCTCAACGAAGAACCAGTGGCTTGCTGCTCGCGTATGAATCAAACGACCAGGCTGTTTGCTCATGTAGAGTAAGTGCTCCTCACAATCAGGGTTGCTCGCATAAGGTTTCTTAAAGGTATAATTCATCAAAAGGGATTATGTTTTTTTCATGATATAGGAAATTAGCCTATCACGCTAACTATACATCACTTATCAATATTTATATGATCATATAGTTTGGTTGTCTAACAACCACAGGATACCACAGGGTGATCTCACCTGAGGATGAAGCACCCAATCTATTTGTGGTTGCAGTGACCTGGCTGGGAGGTCAGGGCCCATCAGAAGCATGGCACCAGCACCATGTGAGACTGCCAACATCTGTGGCAGCGTGAAGGGAACCCAGAAAAGAAAACAAAAAAACAGCTAGGACAATGGGATGCACTTTGTCCAGGAAGCAGCAGAAGTCAGGTATGATCAATAGAAGTCAGGGTATGGATTCCTGTCAATGTTACGACTTTCTTCAGAGCGGAGTCATGATTGTTGCACAACATGCCGCAAAGTCTGAATTCCCCAGGATTTCGGTTGACCAGCTAGTATCTGCAAAACATGTCCATCAGCTAGCATGACTTCCTCCATCCGCCGTGGCAAAAAATCACATGATTTCCTCCATCCCTCACCCCAAGAAATCCAAAGAACATATTTTTTCTCCACCCTCAAGGTGCCAAAAAATCCAAAAAAACTCATCAAGGTGCCTCAGCACCACCGCAGCACCCACGCCCAAGACCCCACCGCATCACCCGCGCGGCACGCCTAGACATCTGAAGCCTCGAACAGGATCCAAGGGTTGGATGCAGCTGCTGCAGTTGCACAGGAAATGCTTGGTGGCCTGGCCACCAGCAATGCGACCGTGGTAGCAACGAAGTTTGATTCGGTAGGTATTTGATAATCAATAGTAGTTTATAAGTATTGATATTATAGTACCATGGTATGGTTCATGGTAGGTACTATAGTTTATTAGTAGTGGTATGGTACCATGGTATAGGTGATTCATAGTGGTTGACACTACTTTTGTTACTTAATACTGGTTATACTAATGGTATAGGTGATTATTAAGTAACTTAACAATGGTTAATAGGTGATTGATCCAATACTTGAATAGGTAGGCAAAGCATTAGGTAAGTCTAGTTACTGGCCAGTTTAATTACTATTTAGGTAAATCGCCGCAAATATAGTGGGTAAACGATTAAAGGGAAAGGGAAATGGTAGGTAAATCTTTGGCATATAGGTATTACGGTAGATTTGAATGATTCAGTGATGATAGGTGATAAGAGTAGGCAAATCATTTTTATTAATTATGTTTTGACTCATCAAGTATTTTGATCATCAATTAAACATGTATGAGGTAAATCGTTGGTAAATATAGTAGTGCCACTGGTACATGAACTATATGAAGTGATGAAACATTGTGATGATGATCAGTATTTGTTGAAGCTTGTTCATAAGGATCTAGGAAGTACCTAGGTTCTTAATGACTGGGAAGGTGGCCAGGAATCTGCAATGAAGGTCATTTGCAATGATCCACACATGGCCATGGAAATGCGCACAATGACAATGGTATATTGGCATTATTGGTATACAACATATATCATATACTGGTTGGTGGTTTCAACCCCTATGAAAAATATTTGTCAACCAACCATTTGTTAATATTCTCTAGGGAAAATGAAAAACGTGTAAAACCACCAATCAGTATATGACCTACATGTGAATAGAAAGATCAATCATCCCAGATCGCAGGCTTGAGGACCCATTGTTCATAGCAGTTGACCATGGTGGGATGATCGCCGAAAAAAATCCAGGGAATAAGATTGAATCACATATGGTGGTTTCTCAACTCATAGGGGCACCCCCAAATCATCCAATATGAACCATTTGTAGTAATAAACCAACGATTTTTGGGGGTCCCTGATTTAAAGACACCCCCATATGTATTTCTTCGATATCATCCCCTCTGCTTCCAGGCTTCCATCTAATAGGGGATGGTCACCTACCCCAGTTACAACAGTAGAAACCAGAGCTGGTTACCAGCCCCTATTTCATGGCAACTGGAAGCATAGGGATCACTATGATTTTTCCAAATACCAGAATCTTCATTGGTGACAATTTCTTGTCCAGTTCTAAACAAATATTTGAATAATTACGTGTTCCTTTTCGAAGATAAATTTACAATTTTCAGCTGGATAATATCAGTTATCAGCATATGTCAACTCTATTCCTTGGATATCATCCTTTTCTCTCACGTTTCTCCATGGCCACAGTTCTCAACGACCCCTTGGCCTCCAGTTGAGAGCGGCGGCTGGCGATGGATTCCAGCAAGGATTCCTCTGCCAAGTAGGACCTGGGCAACGGCCAATCCGAGGTGCAACTAGACCAGAACCAGAAATAATTGTCAACTGGACTAACATTTAACAAACCAACTATTTCTGGTTTGCTAGTTAAATGGTTGAAATGGTCTAGTTGGTTTGTTAATGGTCTAGTTAAACCAGGTCAACTACCATTAACAAACCAACTCATCACCCAGCATTGTTCATCAGCGATCTTTAACCAGCTTATCAAACACCATCATGAACTGCCATTGATAATCAACTATTAACACTTGTAGTGACTCCTCGCCCAGCAACGCCAAGCAGCTTCCCAAGCCACAAGCAGAGCTGCTCAGTTGGCAAGGCTTCAAGGCTTCAGTGTTGGCTGTGGTTAAGGGTGTCACCCAGCTGTTCACATCAGCACCAGCCACGGTTGGTCGTTGGAATGTAAACTAATGGCTACTGTACCCAGGATGAAGCTAAACCCGAGGTTTATTAATTGGGTGGGTTACCATTCTAATGGGAAACCAAAGCTTTTCGGGGATACCCAAATTACTCAACCAGGGGTTTATTCATCCTGGGTGGGCCATTACCCATTTTCTTTGGTCGTAGTATCAGCTGACCATGTTGACTGGTCTAGTTGTCATCAATCAGGGTTCTCAACCAGTTGTGAACTGGGTCAATAATCTAACCTTGCTCAATATTGACCCAGTTCACCATATGGCAGTGGGTCAAAACCCTGTACCCCTGGTTCCCCTATCAAAAACCATTGTTTTCCCTATAGTTTTGTTGGTCACTATCACCCATGATTGGTTACTTAACATTGACCCAGTTCACCATATCCCTGTCATCATGAGGATGAACCGAGAGACACCGTGATCTCTTCGCCCTCTGTGATGTCTCGCCTGCGAACTGATGAGGTCTTTGGGTCATGGCCCATGAATCCATGGGGCCCCGGAACCACCCGAACCAAAGGAACCCGGATCCGAGGGGATCAACAAATCAATACAAATCAGCTGCACTTGAGTTGATCCGTGTCCACGGATATCAACTAAACACAATGAGCATTGTCCGCTGGTCGTGTCTACTTCATCTTCAAGCCAGGCAAACTGGTTCTATGGCAACCAATGCATTGGGACAACGGCCAAAGGTGGTGCCTGATCCAAAACACTTGAAACAGCAGCATCAAAATATCTCAAAACATCACCCAAACAAAGTGTTCTGAAGCTGCCTTTCTGCCTACGGGCCAATGATTCCAGAGCCGCTCTGACCAAAAAATGGGAAGAACCATCCGCCCAAAGACTAACATGAGGTACCACACTGTCAGCTGATGAAGTGAAACCAGCTGAATCTGCTTATAAAATCTGGGCCCACCAGCTGCTGACTTCACTTTCCCTTTGCTGTGACCTATCTCAGCTCAGTACCGGGCCCTGGGCCACCCCCCAGCATGCCACCTGGCCCGTAAGGTGAAGCAATCGCCCTCGTAGTGCCACATGCAGTTGGGTCGGCAGTCGTGGGAAATGAAGGCAGGCAGAAAGAAGGTGCTGAAACCCACGGGCTCCTCTGGGCGGCCATTGGGTGTGCAGCAGGGTGCTGCGAATGGTGTCGTGGGAGATGTGATATCTTGGTGGACATGGAGAGATGCGAGTGGCGATCTTCTTTAGAAAGGTGTATTGTAGTGATGTCTAAACATGTGTCGATCTATTCATGTGCGATTGTGTGTGATTGTCTTTATGTTTGTGTTCTACGAAAATTTGAGTGCGTCTCTGTTTATGCTTGGTAGTATATCCAAAAGTGTCTCCAGAGCTCTTCAGCTTGCATTTTCTAGGGAGATATGCTATGTACTTGTTGAAAGAAGCAGTTCTTTGAAAACTACATCTGTACTTTTTGTTAGCATCTTGCGACATATCCACGCAACCTCTTAGGTGGAGATTCAGTGGAGAGAGTGGCTTGCGTGGAGTGCTTGGCTGCCACCATGGTCGTACTGTGCAGCTGGGCACAGGAAGGAGGGTGCTGAAGGTCGGCCACTGATCATAGCTGTTCACAAGAGCAACAATTGTTGTATGGTCAAAAATGAAATTTGTTTGTTGGTTATAATCATCATTACTACCAGCAAACAAATTTCAAACAGACAATATAATGGTAAATAAAATAATATGATTGATAATGGCTTGTAATGTTTATAATGGTCTACTGGTATGATGGTGAAGAATGCTCTGCAGCACCTTGTTCTGATAATATTCCATATTGTCAATCATGGTTGGTAATGGTTGGTAATGGTCAATGACGGTTGATACTGATCGACATGTTCAACTAAAAACTGTCATAAGTCAGCTGCGTGTTCGACTCACAAATCATGATTGTCACATACTCCGTCCCACCAGGCCTCACTGTGCTCGAAACAGTTCAAAAGCCACCTCAGCCGCAAGAAAGACGATGCCAATGGATGGCAAAGGCATCAACCGAGGGGTTCAATCACAATTCAAAGCAAACATGGAAAAATCATACCCATCCAGGAACCAACACCAACAAAGAATTGCAGCTGATGATGACCAACAAACAATCTTACTTACTAACATGATTGAGTTATCCACTAGCAAACATTGCAGTAACCAACATCAAGAAAGAATGGAGACAACCCATCTACTACAAACCATGGTTTCACCACCGCCATTTCTTTCTGGACGGACTTGGGAACCCAAAGTTCCAGGGAAGCCACCAGCGACGGTGAATCTTCACCGTGTACGGTGGTTTCTTCAAATGCTGGGACCCCCCCAAAGTCATGGATGGCTTATTATGATCTTTACATGCAGGATGACCCCGAAATTTATGGATGGTTTATTGCTATAAATCATTAATCTGCAGGGCAACAATTGGGGGTAACCCACTTTGAGAAACCACATCTGTTTCGTGGTTTCAAACCTTATGAAAAATGTGAGTCAACCAGCCATTTGTTAACAGTTACTCGGGCAAAGTAAAAAATGTTAAGCAAACCACCATCCGGACCACTGGCAGTTAACCACCAAACCTATGGTAGCAAATGGCACCGATGAAGGCATGGCACACTGCCAGCAGACTCTCCAGTTTCAAGGGCAGGCTCCCCTTCGCATTGCGTCCCCAGAACTCCTGCACGATGTGCATCGAATCCTGAGGCACTAGCGCCGCTAGCCATTGCGTAAGGGATGGCGGCCCGGCACCACTGGGCACCGTGACTGCTGAGGAAATGCGGGAAAAAAATCACAACTTGCTGTGAGTCACAACGTAAATTTCACCATGTGCTGTGAGTCTTGGGAACCATAGACACGTGCTGTCAGTTTCACCACGTGCTGTGAGTCTCTATGGTTCCCAAGAGTGAATTCACTGATTTTCATCACCTGTTACCAAAGACAAATGACGACTCTTGCCCTTAAACCTGAAGTAGGGAGTCACGTCATGGTTGCTGATTGTATTCCAATTGCTGGTGCACATATGCAAATCATTCATGATTCTTCCCCCTAGAAGTTGCTGAAACTCTTGTATTCACACAGCATCCGAAAACACTTCCGCTACACCTCCATGTGCTGCCAACACGTTGACACTACTTCATCTTTTCGGTTTTCACAGACCTTCCACGCATTTTGGTGGCGCGCACACACACACACAGCTGGTTATCATCGTCAACCAATTCAGCACGTACCACTTTTGATCAACCTATTCATCATCAAGACAGAGCCATTTTGTTCATATTAATACATGTTTCTATTTCAAAAAATATATACATGTAACATGTAAAACCATAGTTCAATCTTACATATCTATGCAAACAAAAGATCAATCCTCTGGAACCGTGATCACTCATTAACAGACTGGAAACCTGTAAATGAGGGGTATGTACATGCCAGTCAACTTGGTAATCATCCCCCAAATATGGCTGAAAATAAAAAGAGGTTGGATTGAAACCACCCACCACTGAATATACTTGTGTGACATAATTCAATATAATCATTCCTGAATATGGTTGAACATAGAACACCTGATGGCGCCACCAAGCACGACTGATGTACTCACAGTGATGGCATCATGACTCGCCCACACCTCGGATGGCATCTGCGGCTCAGGGTGGTAGAACATCAGCAGTTGCTCTTGCTGCTCCAGGGTAACGTGAGGGAAGCTACAGTCGCAGCCCACGTAGTCATCACCTGTGGAAGGAGCTGGAAGCCGAAACAGCAGCAATGAATAGGGACTATGTAGTAACAATGGTTTACAATATGTACTGGTTGGTGGTTTCAACCCCTCTGAAAAATATGCTTGTCAAACAAACATTTGTTAATAAACAATAGGAAAAAAATGTTTCAAACCACCAGCGAGTGTAGTAACAATAGGGAGCTATGACAGTGGGTCAACACTTCCCCATGCTTCCAGTTGCCTCTATTCTAGATTACAAGGGAACCCCAGTTGTAGGGATGATTACCTATCATTTGTTGGAAACTGGAAGGCTAGGGCTTAGTTGATTGATATTTAGTTTGTGCTTCATGGATGCAAGTGGTCAATATCATGATGGTTCAAATTTGCAATGGAGAATATCCTGCAGTATCTCAATTAAAATGATCTTTGCAGATTGACTGTTTGTCTACCTGCGCAACCATCGACACAAGCCCATTGTTGGGAACGGAGGTTCATATTCTACACATGGTTCAGCAATCTCGTGGCGAATGCATTGCTGCTTCATCAGCAATCCACGAAGTATTTTGGAAAACCCATATTTACCAGTCGACCAGGTATTTACTTGGTCATGTCACTGGTCGTTTCCTTCAGCCCTTCAAGTGAGCTGCATCTGCCACTTCTCATTATCGGCATGCGGACGTGTGATGGCATTGACATAACACACATCATCACTTTCAGTGTTGCAACATTCTGCACTGCGTGATTGGCTCCGTATATCTGCGCACAATGACTCACATTTGAAACACCAAACTAATATATTGAAACTCAGCTGACATCCTGCGACTATCTATTCCATGGTCATTCTTGTGTGTGTGTGTGTGTCGAGATTCGGGTGTTGTGACAGCAGAATTCCTGGATCCCAAAAAGTACTGTTGCAGCTAAAACAATAGCGGCCTGTTGCATCGCAAAATCCCCGAAAGGTAGGACAACACAAAAAAACTGAATGTTTGACTTTTCATGTTGCCAATCATGAGTTTCAAAGTGTAAGTTGATCATGTGCCCGTCAAAACTAGACACCCCCGGACTGCGTGTCCCTTTCGAATTCAGAGTCGCATGTCCCAAAAAAGGTGGGCCTACAGCCATGGTTCGGCGTCAGGCAACTTTTGCTGATTTCCCGGCCTAGTTGTTGCTTTTTTTGGATATCTCAAAGCATGAATATCCATTGAAGATGTCACAAATGATTCAGGTCATTGAGTTCTTCAGAGGTGGCTGCGCATGGCTGGTGAACTAACCTTTTGCAGTGGCAAAAGAGTCGTCCTTATGCTGTTGCAAAGGCCAGGGGAAGGCTTACAAGCCCATGGGACAAGGATCATTTCTTTTGAACGGACACCATTACCAACTTCAGCCTCCAAGTATGGATCTTTTATGGGCAAAGGTTATGTTGAGAAGGGGGAATTAGGTCATATATAGATTGATTGTTGCTCCGTAGCTGCCAAGGTTGTCATTGCTGCGACGGTCGCCTGCCAATGAACTCAGCGCAGCCCAATACCAGAGCGGTGTATGTGCAAAGGACTTCCTGGGGAAGGTCGATCCATGATACCTTGCCTGGATGTATAGCTAGTCCAGTTACCATGCTTATAACTAGGGTAACTACCACTTGTGGTAGATATATCGTTAAATGGCTTTATAAACCAAGTTATAACTAGGGGGGCCACCTTGTAGCTGAACTAACCCCTTTTGACCTTGGTGAGTTCCCAGTTACTAAGCAAACATGGCACATCCAAGTGAGGAATTGGATTTTCCAAAGCACGACGGGTGACCAATGTTGCCACCTTGGTACATTCAAGGATCTTGGGAACTATCCAAGTGTTCATGAACCACCACGTCGGAAGTGGATCAATCGAACAAGTCGTGAGCTTGAACGCAACAATAACACCAGGACTGCAGTTGAAATGAGTCAGAATGGTCTCCGGCACCGTTGTGAGCTCAGAGTGTTGGTTGCCATGATGCGTACAGTTTGGGTGGTTAGTATAGGTAGAATGGTATACCGGTGGTCCATAGTGCGAACCACCAACGAGAGTACTGGTGACTGGTCAAGCTTGATGACCTACTTAAGCGAGACCGGTTTGAACCAACTATTAATTGATAAAGCGGGTAGGATCTGTGAAGGTCAGCGACAAAAAATCAACCATGAAATGTTGAATGATCCAACTGATACTCTCGATGGACAGGTCCTCTAAAGCTATGCGACAATGTTTAAATAAGCGTTTCCGTTGTGTAGCAGTTGTCCCGGAACAAAAATTGAATACCAATTGTACTATATATATATATATGTGTGTGTGTGTGTCTGAATTCTGAATGTGTATCCACAAACATGTAATGATACATGTACATCATGTACACACATGTATACAAGTATAAATAGTTATATTTGAATGAATACGTGAACATATGTATGTAAATACAAGGCATATACATCAATAGACACCCATACATCTAATATCTATGTGTCTTTTTTAAGAGCAATGACCGAGCAGCAACTTGCAGAGTCTCTTCAGGCGGATGTACGCTGGATCCTCGCTGAGCAGTCGAAACTGCATCCGGGGAAGGGATGTGGTTGTATAGCTGACTCCATAATATAGTTGTATAGATGTAAAACACACACATATATATATATATACACATGTAAATGATTGTAAATCTGCATTTTTGCAGTTACATGATATACTTTATATAATTATATACATTTGCATACAAATAGTGGCTACATATCTACATAGCATAACTAACTCCACGTGTATATGATTGACAAATATAGTGGTTGTATACCAAACAATGGTTGTACAACAATATAGAATGGCTGGAACAAAATGGAAAAACCGGAACAGCTACGCGGGTTGCGGACTTGGCTCTTGGAATCAATGGGCTAATATTGGTTCCAATAGGATTCATAGGATATGTTGCCGGGCCAGCGGATTTTCAGAACCGCAGGCGCACAGATTTCGGGGTGCGTGGGCGGTACCAAAAAAGGTGGACATAAAGCTGGCTGTGTTCAAACCACATAGATCAGGATGAGAACATGTCCTTTTAATATTAATGCTTATATCAATACTTCGGGCACTCGTCACGTGTGTAGGGATGTTTCCCGCCAGATCATACATTTCATTCTTCTTGATTCTTACTGTTGGCAACCAGCCAACCCCAACCAAGCCTAACCAAGCCCAACCAAACCCCAAACCAAGCCCTCAAATGGCTGTGGGTCAAAACCCTGTACCTCTGGTTCCCTATCATTAGCCATTATTTTCCCTATAGTTTGCTGGTTATTAACAACCATTGTTGGTTGCTTAATATTGACTCATAGCCAAATTCCACCCGGTCGTCAAACTCCTTTGGTGCTTCCGCCACGAGGTGTAAAGGTGCTTCAGCAAAAAGCCTGGTGCACTGAGCGCGGCTCCGAGAAGTTGTGTTGAGGGGTGGATAGGTACTTCATCAGGGTGAAGCACGGCTGCCAATAGCTAGTAGTTGATGATTATGATGATGATGATGATGATGATGATGATGATGATGATGATGATGATGATGATTCTGATGATGCTGATGATGCTGATGATGATGATGATGATGATGATGATGATGATGATAGTGAACAACGGTTTGTGTTCATACTCCGAATTATGGCTGCTAATCATCACTCATTTGAACAATAGGCTTTACCAACAGCATACCCCAGGAGAAAAGAGAATCTGGGTCCACTTCAGCATGTCTCAAGGTCCCTCACTCAAGAATGGTTGAATTTTCAACCAAACCATTCATGGGCATTGTTCCGCAGCACTGTCAAGCCACGCATTAATGACTCGAACCCTGCTTCACGCAGCAGAACCGAACATCTTGCCCAAAACATCACTGATGGGTCTTGGATTGATCTAAGCAAAGCTGATTCAACTCACTATCGACTGGTCGCAAAGTGGTGAAGCTCATGAAGCCGTGTTAAACATCAAGCTCCAAGCAGCCCAGCACGAACAGGGGTGACACACACCACAACCAACAAGAAAAATCAAAAGCTCCAATCACAAGCTCCAAACAATGAATTACCGCAGCACCAGCTCCAATAACACCAGCACCAATCTGTTGGTAAACCACTTATCAACTCATGGGTGTTTCTCAAGTCATAGGTACCCCTAAATCATCCCATGTCCAGCATTTATGGTAATAAGCCAACCACTATAGTTGGCATATCCCCTATGAATGCTTATAAACCATCTAACGAACATTGTTAGCCATTAATCCACCCTCCTGTACAATACACCCACCTGTACATAATACACCACTCCTCAACTCATGAATCTACCAACCATTTAAAGTATGAAACCAACTATTGATAGCAATAAACCATTACTTACCATTATTAGGCACTATCTATAAACCGTTATTAAGCATTATAAATATATATATATATATACCATGATTAAGCATCATAAACCACCCACTAACGGTAAACCACTCATCCACTGCATCAACTCATCGTTCCAAAATCTCATCGCAACCTCCGCCTTCGCAGCCCGTGGCATCAACTGCCTGGTCCCACAGGCGAAGCGTTTCTCCGCCCGCAGAATGCGGCCCTTCTGCGGATGCACGTCGCAGCGCAGCGTGCTGCCCACCTTCTCTTGGCCTCGGCAGCGTGGGAACGGCGTGCTGGGAACGGCACAACGTGGGGGTTCCCATGGAGTGAAGGTGGTGGCTGAAGCAATGGGGGAGTTGGAGATGGCGTGAAATATGCTGACATGGCTAAGTAAGTGTTAAATGATGGTTGAATGATGGTTGGTTGAACATGGTTAAATGGCGGAGTAGTGGTGAAATGATGGTTGGTTGAATAGGCAGTAAATACTGAGAGGTGGATCATTTGATGAGTTTTGTTAGGTGAAGAAATGTTTAGGTAGTCGTTCAACAGGTTGTTGATTGAACTGGTGAGTAGATTTAGATAGAGTGGTATTGGCTGAACTGCAGATGCTTAAGTGGCTAAGTAGTGGTCAAATGATGGTTCTCCACTAGTATGACCCAATAAAATCACGATGCGCATTCTCCTTGTGAGCTTGGTACTCCCTTCCGTAGGGCTAACTTGGCACCCCGATCCAATAAGCACTGTTCACCACCATTCACAAGCCGTTTCCGGGTCACCTTCCGAACATCAAATTGGAACAGCGTAGACGTGGGAAGCTGGGAGAATGAGAGGTGCTCATGCATCATCATCCCCACCATTTCAAAATCCGTGAGCCTTCCCCCCAGCATTCTCACAGTTTCAAAAAGCCGATGGAAAACTCATGAAGCCAACAAGGTTCTCATCGATGGTCCCTGGTCATACAGGCGGATTTCTGGCTATATATGCTTCAACTGCCCTGGGATTTGTACGCCGTGAAGGAATTTCCCCTTCAAAGGACTAGCGTATCTCTGACATTTGAAACTGCTCACTGCAACCATGTTGATGAAGCGATTTCTGTCAGCCATGCATCTCAAAATACACCTGCTCACCAACATTCACAAAACGCAAGGATTATACCCGACAAAAGCAACTCCTCTCAGAAAGAATGACTTGTCAGGAGTGTTTCTGATCACCAACCCTAAAGATAAGCAAGGGCAACATCAACGGCTGACAACAACAAATGTGTGGATGGCTACTACTAATCATGCGTAGTTAATTTTGATTGATCATGGCTGATCATGGTTGCTACCGGTTGCCTGACAACGCTTCCAATATCTAGCGATCAGGTCTAATATGATCTAATATCATCAGAGCCGCCTCAATGGTTGGCCGCTAACCCCAAACCCTTGAGTCCATCGACAGTAGGAATTGATGTACTTCACGGTGGCGTCCATGGCTGTGTCGCGATGTCACCAGCCTCGCCTCCTTTTGAAAGGTCTACAATGTGCAGATCATCCACGATAGAAGCCGCTGAAATTTTGCTTGGTTAACCCACCAGAATCTTCATGTTTGGTGGGGTACTCTTTTGTATATACGTAGTTGCCCATGTTGAAAGAGACCATCATGTTGTCGTGTGTGTTTGATGCAGTCCGTGGTACGTGGTTCACTGAGAACCATGCCATATCAATATCCAGCAACCTTTCATGCAAAGTGACCCAAGCTTCACAAAGCTCCCTGGTCTTTTTTTGTGCTGGTGACAAGCATGGGACAGTTGAAACATGTTGAAACCGGTAAAGTCCTGGATAAAGTTCTGCTGGAGAAACTGCTAGACAATCTGGATAGATCACTTCTTAATTACAAACTGCTGTGGAATCTCACCCCACACGCCACGTGCTGGAAAGATCTCCATCTTGGCTCAAACGGGACCAAGCAAAGGTTCACCCAAAAGCACGAACCAAGCTGCTTGGAAGTTCAGGGGCTACACTTCATAGCTGGGTCAATGACTTGCCCGTGGTCATCAATCCAATCTTGGTACATGCTTTGTCACTGGATGGTTTGTTTCGGTAGCTGGATAACAGTGAACTATCATGCTCTTGATGAAGCATGGTTTGTTGGCCATGTCATGGATACCAAGCGCCGCTGCTCATCCAATCCAACTTTGGGACACTTGAGCCAGCTGTAGGGCACATGTTTTGCTCCCAAGGATTGTAGGTCAACCAGGGCTACCTCTACACATCTTCCACCCCTATATATATATATATATATATATCTGTATACATGTGTCATACTAAAAATCTACATTGATAAATAATGAAAACAACACAAAAAATGCAAATCTACACCATTTGAACATATCAATTGCATCTTCAAATTCAAGAGTACCGTGGATATCCGTGGATACAGCACCCCACCCCAGAGTTGTGCTATCGATCGTCACAGCTTCACGAGGCCACTTCTGGAAGGCGCTTCCATAAACAACTCCCTGTGAGTTGCCTATCTGCTTGGAGAATCACAATGGCCTATGACCCATGATAACTATCGGATTTGTTGAACAACAAATAATTCTTTCGTGGTACCTCATCTACTTGGTACTTGTTGAGAATCAGTTGAAAGTTTAAAAAACACCACTTTCCATAGGGGTACGGTACCTACACCTGGTTCGCTTATACCAATTGAAACTGATGATTCTTAACTTTGGAGGATGGTTTTCCAAAGGCTAAGCCCTTGTTGGATTCTGAGCATCGGGACTCACTTGAATCCAGCCTCCTAGAATAATTCAAAGACCCATCAAGACTTACATAATCAGAGATGTACTCACCATAAGTGTTACTATAAAAACATCATAGAGAGCCTTCAAAAGCAGGGTGAACATACTCCTATAAGCACGGCTTCATGTCAGAAGTTGTAAATTGACCGGCTGGCGATTGGGGGCCGCATCCAATGCTCCGGACTTCTCTTTTTCCATGACAGAACTTGCTGGACAGTCCATTTTGGAGTGGCGCCGCGTAGGGTTTGAGCTGCTCAAGTTGCAAGGCCTAAGATGTCCTGTGATTTGCTCCATCTTTTACGTGGTAAATATGCACTATTTTGTGCATATTGGTGCATATATATATATATACATATAAATTTCAAATGTGTATACATAGACATATTGTAAAGACATTACTAGACGATTCTATCTATATATCTATCTATCTATCTATCTATCTATCTATCTATCTATCTATCTATCTATATTTCTTTCTGGTTTAATATGAAAATATATATATAACAAAAAATTATATACATGCAAACAACAGGTCATTGCATGTCTATCTGTGTAGACGTGCTAGGAGCAAAAACATGAAAGCCCTAGGAGTAGCTGACTGCAGTTGATCATGCGGGCAACAGGGCCATATTTGAATGTTAACCCTTTGCATGGACTGGTTTATACTTGTTAAATGTGGACAGTACAGGTTATAACCATGGTAATGGAGGGAACATAAGCAACAATAGTGATTAACCATAGATTTATTCGTCAGGTTGGGGAGGGTCCATTTTCCTGGGAAACCAGTTGGCTTTAGCGAGATACCCCCTAATTATTAATCAACCAGGGTTTAGCTTCATTCAAGGTTGGCATTAAGCCATCCATTCACAATCATTCATCATCATTAACCATCCCTAACCAGTACATGATCAACCATCAACCATCATCCATCAACGATTAAACCATTAATTCACAATCTTGTCATGGTCAGCGCCAAGGCGGGAAACCAAAGCTGGGGGTCCTTGTGGGAGGCGTTGTCATCACATCTGCCGTCGCTCCAAGTTACCAGCTAAGCAAGCAAATCCAGCGGACAACTGGCGCCATTCTGAACAGCTGAAACCCCTGCCGGCGTCGGGTTCTGCGACCTGACGACGGAGGACTTGCGTTTTGGAGCTGTTCTGGTAGTAGTGGTAGCCTCATCATTCAACCCAAATGATATGCACCATCCTGGAAAGGAAAGCTCCTTCATCTTCTTAGGTGGTACTTAGTGGTATCCTGCATTGCTGGACATTGCCGAATGGCGGTGAAAAACCAGTAGCTTTGGATACAAAGCTATGAAAACAAGTCCCAGCATCATGGATGGATCGACTAAAGACCAATACAAGGTGGGTCCCCAACCACTTTTAAGTTGCTTCATAACCAGTTACTGTGGTGAAACAACCTATTGAAGTTGGGCTGATATATGTTGATATAACATAATATTATATCTATCTTGGCTGGAGATGCCTGCCAGTCCTAGGGAGCCATGATAACCCAACTTGCAACTGCTGGGGGCCACCTGTATAGGGCTGAGCAATGATTCGTCCGATCCTGGGATCGTAGTTTGAGAGTCCCAACGTTGCAACCCGACTGGGAGCCGTCAAGTATTCGAACGGCAAAGGGATGTTTAGACTTTAAGGACAAGTGAGACAAGTGCGTCTTCAAAACACAGGTTGAGTGAGATTCGGATTTTAAATGTTTTTTAGAAATCAGTGTTGGTCCTGAGTGCGTTGTGATTGATGTAATTACCGTTTTGGTTTCAAATTATGTTGGCCCCAAAAATCAGAAGAGTGCCACTGAAAAATGATCATGTTGTTAAGTGGCTGCCGTCCGTTGAATTTGCCCATGAATTTGTTGCTTGGTATTCCCTTTTTAAACACTGTGATGATCAACCCCTATTAGCCAATCTAAAGCCACCAACCAGTTAACAATTACAATATCAGGGATCATCAATAACTGTGCATATTCTCAATAACCATCATCAACAATCATCATTAGTCATAATCAGCCATGATTTTCAACCTTCATGACACCATCATCAACCAGCATTAACCAGTGCATCATCAACCATCAACCATCATCCACGATTAACCCACTGAACCTGAGAATCTCAACTATCAAACATATCTACTTTCACTGATACGATGAACTGCGCGAGGACAATGCACCTTTCAACTATCAAACATATCATATCTAACGATATAAACCATGGGTTCTGTATAGGCCATCAACCATCATCCACAATCAACCCACTTAAGCTGCTCATAAGCCATGTTAATAGTTGTTTAATAGTAATATTTGCTTATTATCCCTATAACCTCTATAATCCAATAGGAAACCACATTTGGAGAAAGCAAAGTCCTTGTTCATTCCTGATGTGTTCCTCCCCCCAGCTGCCTGTGCCCCTTCCAAAACGACATGTGATGACCAAACCATTGGTTCTTCCAACATTAACCATCATCAACCAGTGCATCATCAACCATCAAGCATCAACCATGATTAACTCACCTAACCTGAGAATCTCAAGTATCAAACATACTTAACAAAAAACGAAAAACAAAAATAAAAAACAACAACAACATTGGTTCTTTATCAACCATTATCCATGATATTACCATTATTATTCCTACATTAGCTATTGTAATCCCATAGAACCCACCAAATGGGTGTTTCTCAAAATAGGGGACCCCCCCAATCATCCAATATTAATCATGTGTAGTAATAAACCAACCATTTCTTGGGTTCCCCCATTTTGAGAAACCACCAAATGGGCATGTCAACCATTGGTTCTCAGCACTAACGACGACATCGCGCCTCAAGTCCGTCCGCAACTCGATGCTGATCGACCTACAGCGCTGAGTGCGTGCTGCAGCGCTGCCGTGGGCTGGGCTGCGCCGCGTTGGTTGGTCAACCATGCCCTAGTGCTCCAAGTACCTCCTGAGACTGTACAGAAGGGGCT
The DNA here is from genome assembly GCA_009767595.1 of Symbiodinium kawagutii. Classification (NCBI taxonomy): domain Eukaryota; class Dinophyceae; order Suessiales; family Symbiodiniaceae; genus Symbiodinium; species Symbiodinium kawagutii. The sequence continues at coordinate 92,938 of VSDK01014127.1, forward strand.
GATGTTAAGGGCCCAATCACCTTCTCAGAAGGTGTTTGGAGCAGTAGGGATGGATGATAACGGTTGATTTTATGAGGCATTGAAATGGTTCATAATGTTTATAATGGTCTATAATTAATGATGAAAATGGTTTGTAAAAATTAACTAGATCCTTGTTGGAATTGTCAAATTCTTGTTGGCCTCTCAAGGATTCATGATGTTGCAGTAGGTATGAACGATATTAAAACTCCAACAATTCCATCCAAATTCGAATTTCAGCCCCAAATCTGTTCAGGCCGATGTTCAGCTTCAGGCCGGTTTTTTTCAGCCTTTCTGAAGTAGCACATATGGTTCTAGTGGATTACAAAGCTTCATAATGGTCGACAAATTATGGTTGATAAAAACGATTAATAACGGTTTATGAAAATGGTGGATGAATGACGTTAATATTGGCTGCTGCTCGATAAGAGCAGCATCTTTTTACTAGGTGAACGGTGGCAAAGTGATGAATGTGGAGGACAATTCACAATTCACCGACACTGATGAGAAATGGTATCCAAATATGCTTCCCATGAATGAAATACAAAGTAATCGGCTAGTTTCTACCAGCTACTTGTGACTGGGTTTGGTTACAGCTCCTATTTCATGGAAACCTGGAAGCATAGGGTGTGGCTGACTACTGTTAATAAACGAAAAACCAGATCATCCAAATCTAACCATTGATCGTAGTACACCATCCATTGTTTGGGTTCCTCATTTTGAGAAACCGCCATACAATAAGTGGTTGATTAAAAACACATACTATGAACAAACAATCATGTCAATCATTACTATGCATTACTATTGATCTAGCTATATAATATATAAATACCTTGACCCTCAATTACGCCATAAAAATTGGTAAAAGTCCCAAAATAAAAGGTATTGATCCCAAAATCATAGGGCGATTGCGAGTCAAGGTATAAACATGCCGATTGATGTGTTGTTGACCATTGGTTGATCTATCTTCCTGGGTGAACTCGCGGCATCAGCACCTTCGGCCAGGTAGTACTGCAGCTGAACGAACCTCGGCGCCCGAGCGACAGATCGGCAAGCCACAGATCAGTTGATGGTGGATGGTTGGTGGAGCTTCAACAGAGTTCTTCTCAGCGATTGAAGCCATAACTAATGACTAATAACTAATCATCACATCATCACAGTGATTAAAGCTTTCCTGTTGGATTATTGAAGAGTAATTAAGGTGATTTGGACTGTCATAACTCGTTGGTGGTTTGAATCCCTATGAAAAACATTAGTCAACCAACCAATTGTTAATAATTACTAGCAAAAACAAACAATGTTTAAAACCACCAAGCAGTTAACAACTGTTAGATGATTAAAGAGTAAGGTGATTCACCACGATGGTGATTCTTGTGGGATGATTAAGCGGTTAATTATAATGATAGTTGATTTTTAGCCAAACAATTGAACAGCCATCCCCATATACTTCTTGCTCAATTTGTATTGTTGGGGACTCAACTGGGGATTTTGGTTAAATTGATGTTTTTCCCAATCAATTTTTGGTTGATAATGGATAGGTGAAGAGTGGTCAATGATGAATGACCCTTGTTGGTTAAACAAAGAATTGTTTGTGGTTATCTAGTATGCTTCATGGTGGTTATATGCAATAGTAAAAAAATGTTGATGATGCTCAATCTTCGGCCACCAATATGGCTACGAAAGGCAATGATTCATGATGATTCATCATGGTAAATGGTAAATCACCAACAGCGCGCAATCAACAATTCAGGATGCACAGCCAGGCCACGAAAAAGAATCAAAATGCTAATGATGATTCATATCGACCCACCCTCAGTTGGATGGGTTGGACTGCATGGTTAGAGTCAGCAATCAACCGCGGTGTTTCAGCATTGGCTTTCAATTTACCATCAAATGTACCAAATCTGGTCGGTGTTCGAACCACCCCTGTGAAGAATATGCTTGTCAACCAACCACTTCTTAATACTAGGGAAAGTAAAAAATGTCAAGCAAACCACCAGCCAGAATCAGCCAGAAACATATCTCATCAACATGAATCTCTCACTAATGGCCATTACGATACTGGATTTTCACTGGATTCAATCCTGCTGGTGAACTGCGAATCTGCTGGCGACCAAGCGTTGCGTGCCAAACAGCTTCTGTCAGCCGGGTGTTCCCCTGAGGAAAGCCCTGAGGCCTGGCACTTTGGATATCACCACATGTTGGAATTCCTCAGACCCTGGTTGCTCGTGGATAGTTGCAACGGAGACCCTGGTGGTGCTGATCATTTGGATTAGGAATAAAAGATTCGGGCAAAGTTTCATCAACTCTGCTCGTGTATTTCTGGTTTCTGAATCATCCCGCGGGTCGAAACCTGTCACTCCCGGATTCCGGGCCGATCGAATCTGCTCGAATTACATGAGCGCAGAATACTCGACAGCTGTTCAGATGTCCGAAAACTACCTCCAATCTGCAGGGTGCTATCTCGTGACAATCCCCTATCTTGCGGGCAAACACACCAGGTTGGCTACTTTCTGTTTTCGATGCCACCAACAACCATACGAGTCCTACCAAGAAGCTGCCAGTTGTTGGTTGATGCAAGGCAGTTTCATGCGACCTCACTGGGAGTCCTGGACTTTTCCTCACAAAAGATCATAAAGTCTACCTGCCACTGGCAAGGTTGGGGGTTCCATGCCACATCTTCAACTCGTGGCGTCTACGTCCAAGAATGGAGTCTGCGGCTGAAATGGGAGATCTTGAACCTCCGAAATTGAGCGGTTGAAGCTGTTTGTGAAGGCCTCGACCATTGATGAAATGAAGGGTAACCAAATGCAACCAAGAACGGAATGGTGGAATGACAAGATCGAAAGTCGGAAATGCTGATGGCGATGATGATGGAGAACAATTTAAGGAAGAACAGCAGCTGCAAGCGGGAACACGTGTTCGGCCATGATTCTAGGCAAAGACTAGAGGTGGAACCTGCTAGGTGACGGTTTTTCCACCAAACCTATGCCATAAGTGGACAGTCCCATGGCCCATGTCGTTTCCTGGTTCCCAAAAAGACCAAACCCGGGCCACAGGCCTGTTGCTTAGCAAGCCTTGGTGCAGGGTCAGACTCGCGACTCTGGGGTTCGCGATGCAAACTGTTCCGGAGTTACTCGCGGAGGGTCTTGGAGGTAGAAAGGTGCAAGGTGCGCCCCCAACCACTTATAAGTTCGGTTATAACCCCTATAACCGGTAGTTAACCCTAGTGAGATTAGTCATAAACCAACTTATAAGTGGCTGGGGGGCCCACCTTGTAGTATCCAAGAGAAATAGGTTTTTTTTCTCCACTACAAGTAGCATCCCACGGCACTCCTGAGCATCACTCCTGGATCGCTACTCAACAGGTCATGTTTGCCCCAACATGATCCAGGGAGTCCCAGCTGCAGGCCCAATGTGGTCCACTTTACCAGGTCGTATATGTTTTTTGTTGGGCGATGGTCTAGGTCAAATTAACAGGTAATTCTATGCTAAATTAACCAGCTATCATGGTCAAATTAAGAGGTAGTCTATGCTATTTGACCATGATCGCTGGTCGATTTAGCATGATCATTACGGCTGACGCACCACATTCTCTTTGAATTCACGCCATAGCTGCAGCCTAGAGCTTCATTTGGCAGCAACAAACATCTACTATTGTGTGATCATAGTAGAGGGAACAAAAAAAACATATATTCTTATCTGATCATTGTCTATCATTCTTTGATATCCAAGCATTGCTTGGTCCCACTTTCGATTAGTGGCCGCATCTGTACTGCCATGGGCATCTGGGCTTCCGCACCAGGCATGGGGATGCATTAACTTCGCCAAATCCAGCGCTTTCGCTTCGCCCCGCAGTCTCATGCAACCGTACAGGAACTCATCTTCGTCCTCATGCGCCGAAGATTCGGACGAGCATGCGGTAGTCACAGTTAGGAGATGAAGATGGCTACTAGCAAGTTATGGAATCATTGAATGCCAGTGAATTAGTTCTATTGATGTCATTTAATGTCATTATTAGCAAGTTCAAAGGTGTCATGGCTAAACAATTGCCACATGACGATCTGATTTTGCAACTGGATTTGTTCATTGCCTCAAATTGTGACCAATAGCTATGGCTACTGACCACTGGCTCTAATGATACCATTACACATACATTGGCCACACCCAAATGTTCTTCAGTCATTCAGCCATCGTATTGTTAGTCATTCAGCCATCCTATGGCAACGCTTGGTTGCTAACCAACTTCCTGTCGATCGCTGGACACAACACGCGCTCGGCTGCAGCAAGAACCCCGGGTGAGTTGGGAAAGCAAGCCGAACACCTCCTGACAACTAGCATTGATTACCGGTGGTTAAACCACTTATTGACAACTGGTATAGTGTTTAATTGATAAATGGTTGTTCATAGTGGTTAATAGTGGTTAAACCACTGGTAGTGGTTGTGAATAGTGGTCATAGTGGTTAAGAGTGGTCAAGAGTGATTAAGAGTGGTTAATAGTTGTTAGTAGTGGTTTTATGATAGTGGCAGCTATCCTAGGGATGGATCATAGTGATGGCTATTGATGGCTAATCATTGTTGATCATGGCTAATGATGGCGGCTAGAATGACTTGATTTTGCCCGTACCTGCCAATGTAAGTTCACACTCGCTCACAGAGTTAAATAAATCGATATCATGGTTGACTCCCTTTCACAAGAGGAGTGATATCAAAAGCCTTGCGATTTGCACTCCTCTTGTTCCTATAGTCTTGCTGACTCATCCCTAGCAACTGAAGGGACAACTAATTGTATTCTCACTTTCGCACATGCTGCACATGTGTGCCTTCAAACGGTTCGGTCGCAATCTCACAAATTCTATATTTCCCCGTGATAAAAATGCGCAACATGCCCTAGAATTGACATGGGTGAACAACTAGGTGTCCAAGAACTAAATACAAACAAGAACCCCCAAACACTATAAGTTGCTCAAGATTTGCTTATAAACATATCTACTAAAACTGGTCGTTACCCAAACCTAAACTAATCTAGGTTGAACATAACCCCCATTTCATCCACCACGTAACCAACCATAAAATGAACCATCGAAAAAAAAAAAAAAAAACACTGTTATAAATTATACTAAATTATAAACCTACAGAAAAAAACAACGGCTTTCTCTCACTCACCTCAGTTACCCATGGCCCTCCCAGGGGTCCCCCTGGGGGGTGAGGAGGTGACCAAGAGCAGTCCAAGGGACGATTTCTTGTCCATCATCGCCATCCAGCAATCGGAAGAAGGTCCACACCTCATCCCATGGCTGGCGAACGTTGAGCGTGTCCCTGGGGTTAGCTACATGACCATGGTGAACGTATGTGGGGTTAGAACCATGGCTCTTACGTGGTTGATAGCGGTTAATAATGCCTCAGAATGGGGGTAATAACGCTTAGCAATAGTTAGAACTGGGAGTGGGGGTTATAAAGATGGCTAGTTCAGCTATAAGCCGAAGCGGTTGATGACGAGAGTGATAAGCACCCATGGCTATATAGAAACCAAAAGCCATAGCTTACAACTGGGTATAGCCATAGTTTGGGCTAGTAACCTTATAGGGTTCATAACTATGGCTGTTATCCCAGTTATAGGCTACCCAGGTGGTTTGCAACTAGGAAATAATCAAGCTATGTATCAGCGGTAGAATCAATAGAAAGGGTAGCTACTAGCCATAGCAACTAGACAGTTACTAAGTGGGATGATCATACAAGTAAGGTTTTTGTGTATGGAGGTAGGTCTGTAGAAATATTCCTAAAAGAACTATTTTATACATACCAATGTGTGTTTGGAAATATGTCTATGTCTATGCATCTATCTATGTCAATGTGTGTGTGTGTGTCCTGTTGTACACTTGTCATAATATGTGCTTATGCATGTGTGTTTGTATCTACTTTTGCAACATGAAAGTAAGTATGTACACACGCATGATTGCATCTATGGAATGTGTGAGGGAATTCACGGAGGTTTGTTGGCACACAGTCTGATACCATCTATTACCAATGCAAAGTGGTTGGGATATACCGTTTATACCATCTAATACCAACTGTTGTTACCATCCAATAAATATATAATTAAAGGTGACTTTTAGCTTCCAGGTGAGTTTACCAGTCTGATTCCAACCGTTGGTTCCCAGCATTATGGATTTGGATTGAGACTTGACTGCGGGGTATCAGAACTGTAGATCCACAACTGTTGTAATGATGCTGCGACTGGTGGATGTTGGCCACGCATGAAACGCAACTACACTAATCGAGTTAAGGTTCATAGAGATTTGTTTGTCAATTCGGACTTTTTACAGTTCAGAAGGTAGACCTGTGTGTATGTTTCAGAGATCCCTTGAGCAGGAGCCTCACTTTCACGTTTTGCGCAAACAATGCGCTGCCGTTGATGTGCGTGGATTGGGTCTACTGCTTCGAATACATCAGTCACAGAAGCCACTGCTTGCCCCCGCATTGTCATGACAGTGTCGGCTCGTTCGGCAACATCAAGATACAACTGAAAACGCCGAGTTCGGCGGCCCCCATCTAAATACAGTAAACCTCAGAAAACAATCGCATTCAGGACGCAACATTTCGACCCGAAGTATACGTTTGTTGCGGTTAATTGTCGGCACACCTCCAAGCCCCCATAGTTGTGGTCATATAATTGGTACCCTCATATGGTTGAGCAACCAAATATGGTTACGCATACAAGCAAAAACCCTAATCATATCATGTTATCAGCCTGCATTTTGTTTACCCTATGGTTATCTGTGAACCTCATGGTTGGTTGGTATAGGGTGGGGTTTATCCAATGATAACCTAAAATTCACATTATGGTTGGTTCAACCCTTGCAACCCCAAAGTTGCAATCCTTTGTTCGGCGATAAACCCTCTGGTTACAACCCTTGATTAACAACTTAGTTCCAATGGATAACGGCTAACCCTCTGGTGGGTTTGACCCTATGCTTGTAAGCCTATGAACCTTTATCACCGGTTTCACCATTACAACCCTATAGTTACAAGCCTACTAGCCCCAATAAGCCTGGTTAAAAGCCTATGAACCTTGATAACCCTATGGAGATAACCCTACGTTTGCTTGGTCAACCTGCTGACACAGCCCATGGCCCTTCCCAGGTCAGGAACGGCTGGGCCCCGCTGGCATCATCGATGCTCAGCTCTAAAGCTTCGAAGTAGGTCTTCACGTCCACGTCCTCCCCAGATCAGATCTGATCCAGTAAGTTCCAAATATTCGAGTGGTTGATTTAGTGGTGAATAATAGTGGTGAATTGAGTGGGTAATAATATGGATAGTATGATGGTTGATTTAGTGGATATTTGGAACCTACTATATGTTATTAATCATGGTTAATTGATAATTTGGTTAATAATATGACGTTAATGATATGGTTGATATGATGGTTAATGTGATGGTTAATGATGGTCAATAATTGTTGTTGAGCAATGATAGTGATGATTTTAACAGTGGATGGTTAATATTATGGCTATGAATGAATATATATGGTTAATTAGTGGTTATTGATGGTCAATATTATGCATACATCCGGTTATGTAATATCAACGGCCAATCACCAACTAAGTAAACATAACAATGGTGAAATTACCAACTAAGAATAATGAGAACTGGTTGGTGCTTGAACCACCCCTATCAAAATGTTGTTCAACAAACCATTTGTTGATAGTAGGGAAAATAAAATATGTTTGAAACCACGAGCCAGTATGTATAGGTATGTACATACATAAGCACGTATGTATGTGTAGTATATACACATATAAAATACAAATCATGTAATTGAACCTAAACAAGTGTTTACATGTGGACTGAAAACAAACATGCCAAGATTTCTATGTAGACAGGGACTAGTATGAGAAGTGCCATTAGACTCAAGATATGAGGTTGGGGCGATATAAATGTATGATGTTTCAATATGCACGTGTAAATAAATATACATATACATACACACATATACATATACAAATATACATACTCATATTCATCTGTATTTGTATAGTGTATCTGTCTAGATGGCTATAGATACTCTAGCAATTCTAGCACTGTACATGTATCTATATACAGTGCCAGAGTAGCTATGGCTTACGCCGTGCTGCCGCTCCTCTAAGCGCTCCTCAAGCTCCACCAAGGTGATGAAGCCTAGGGACGTCCGGCTGCGACTCGGCCAGTCATGCAGGGGTACATGGCATGACGTGCTGGGCTATAGTAGTCTTGTTTGTTCAAAAATCTCATGTTGAAAAGTGCATACTTTATCACCATTAAATACAGATTGCAAACAGTTAGCATGGCACTCTAGAGTTGATATACATAAAATGAGTATCAAAATTAGTTATCACCCAGGAACATGTTGATACTCCACAGATTCACCGGGAATATTCCATCAATACGCAGCCTGGTATCGCCATGTTATCAAAGCTATGCTCACTTCCTACCTTTCGGGTCCGCGATTTGAAGAACACGCAAAACACCCGCCATCCAACTGCTGAAAATATGAGGCATCTCAACCAACGACTATTGGATGCATCGTTCGTTTACAATGGGTCCAACCACAGCATGTTGGTGAATGGATTCATCTAGTGGTAGTTCTAATGGATTCATCTAATGAATCCAACTACAGCTAGTTGGTGGGTGTGCAAGGATTCTTCCAATGTAGTACTACCAATGGTCTCATCCAACTACCATTGGACACCCTGTTTTGGGTGTGAATGGATTCTTCCAATCACCCACAGCATGGGTCCAACCATTCATGCGCCGAAAATGTTGCCAAATTCCATCAGCTCTGCGAAAATCATTACTTTTAATATAATTAAACACAATTTGTCATTATTCAACATCATGGCTGTCATTTTAATATATGTGGGATCGTCACCATTATCGTCTTCATCTTGATCCCCATCTTCATAATCAACCATGATACACACGATTGTTGCTCATTGATATTAGCTTGATGAGCCATAATTGTGTGATTTGTTTGATTCATCATCACCATCATCATCATCAGCGATCATTACTTTGGTTTGTGAGTGATATCCAAAATATTGCTGGCTCATATTGGTTATCAACCGGGAACCAACTATCATCACCACCACCACCAGCATCATCATCATCATCATCATCATCATCATCACCACCACCATCATCATCATCATCATCATCATCATCATCATCATCATCATCATCATCATCATCGGCAAGCCCAGCACACCTGTGTCGTCCACGTCGAGCATGTGGAAGAGTTGCCGGAACTTCCCTTGGACAAGCCACAAAATAAGGGGCGGCTACAAGGCGGCAAGGCTTCCCCCTATCCCCAAGCATGAGATGGAATGGAGATGCAAAGTGAATGGTTGGTCAACAATGGGGTTAAATGGTTTGTTAAGAATGGTTGAATGGTTGGTAATGATGGGTCAACCATGGTTGAAAGGTTGGTTACCAAAGCTTGGTCAAAGATCAATCAATAGAGCCAATCACCATACGAACCAAACATAGGAACAATACACCTACCATCAAGAAATCAAGCAATGGTACCGTCTATAGAGCTAATCAGCTAAACTCCATGAAGGAAGACACTGACTCTAGTGATGGTGGTGTTAACTTCTATGAGACATAGTAGTCCATCAACCACTCCCAGCAGGGGACAATCAAACATGTCCAAAAACTCGCACAGGTTTGCTGTCCCTTTCAGATGACCATTTGCTTAATAGATAACCCAATAACCTTGCAAGGTTATTAGATACAGCCAGATTTCTATAGGTTATTAACCATAGATTTCTATAGGTCATTAGATACAGCCAGATTTCTATTGATTTTCAGTCCCTTACCGGTAATAACCTCTATAGAAAACCATTGGTTTCTTGCCAACTGGAAGCCAATGGTTGCTCAAAATTGTGGTCCAAGTCGCTGATGAATGCTTGCTTGTCGGACATGACACCTTGCATCGCCTGCCATGGGTCAATGATCTCGGCCCACCCAAACTGGAAGCAACAAGTCTGAAGACGTGATGATGGCTTGGAGGGTTACTTGATAATTGAAATACTTATATAGTAATGGTTGGTTCGCAAAATCTGATACTTAATCATTGATAGTAATAACTATTGCTCGATGCTTATAATGATGGTTGCTGATGGTTGTACAATTCATAGTTGAGGCATACAAAATGGTACAACAAGCAATACTGGGATGGTAACATGCAGAACAAGACAATGATTAGATGTGGGAGTTAAGACGATCGCGCTGGTAAAAGGTGTACGTTGTGGTGTGCCGACGTTGCCAATTGTTGGTCTACCGGAACCTACCAGCAATGTCGCATGGACAAAGAACTATGATGGGACCAAACATCCGCATCTGTCACCATGTTTTTCATGGATATGCATTGCATAAAAATACAATCGTACGCATTTCATTGTTCTCAATATCATGAATGAGGTCTTTGGAAGTTGAGCTGGAAAACTACGTTTGTTCCCACATTGGACAGCTATAGTTGTTCCTGTCAGATTTGGGCTCGTAGGGTACATGTTGCCACAATCAACTGTATTGCTATGTTTTGGTACAATGAAACCATGTAACCATGCCACATGTTATCTCATTAGATCTGCAGTTGACCTATTATCATTGGCCCCAAAGACCAAAACTATATATTTATGTGTATATTTGAAAAATACATATGCACATACAAGTTATAACCTACATTTTGAAGGGGGCCCAAGTAACTGTAATGCTCCGCATTAAACCACCACATCTACCCAGGAAACATTTCAATCCAAGCGACCATGTCGTGATCACGAGCAGCACCTGCGAGCTCAGCACCCCATGGGTTTCGGGTTCACTTGGCTACCAGGCGATGAGAGAACCATGTTGATGGTAAATACTAGTAATACTAATAACCACCACGTACAGTAACCCTCCGGATGTTGAATTCTTTTGTTAGGTCACGGCATATCGCTGGAACCAGAGGGAAAAAAATACTAATAGCTAGTATAGTGATTATTTAATACTAGTAATGGTTGTTGATGCTTCGTGATGGCCATGGTTTGTGATGGCCATGGTTCATGATACTTCAAAATGGTTGACAACTTGTCCTATCATCATGTTTCACGATACGGATTGACTATGAATAAATCTGCGACTTGAAGGGTAAATGTTTTGGTAAATACGCGACACATTATTACATGCGCACATTGGCACATGTCACTTTGAGGGGCATCTGACGTGAAAACATGAAGCTGCATAATTCTGCAATATTAACAGGGGGCCCACCTTTGCAAAAACGGCAAAATCTGTGTACAAACACATGTCAGCATCTAGGTGTACGCATGACCCTGCAAGTTAAATTTTACGTATCGAAAGAAACATGTTGTTGTGTTTTGAATTTTGAACCAAATGGTAATAAAATGCGAGGAATGCAAAAATATACATCGTACCTGCAACCAAACAAACAACTCAACAACCAAATAACTGACACTTATTGCTAAGTTGTCCGGCCTTGTCGAAAATGTGGAGACCTATTGATGCAACATCATGTCAATGTGCGTGGAAAAAACATGTGCAAAAAAAAAAAATCCATATGGCCGTTGGAATGTATAATTGATTATAATCGTTTATTGCAGTTTTTAGCAAATATGTTTTTGTGAGTATTCACCCTTTTTATGAAAATTATTTTGGGTGAGTATTTGCACAAATCAATGAAACTAATGAAAACATATGGATATATGTTTTGTCTCCGTTTATGCCTGCGTGAATCCCATCACTTATAAGCCCAGTGACAATCACAAACAAAAAGGCACCAATGTGTTTTTTGCCTCACGGAAATGAATTACATTGGAAAAAGCGTGCGAACACGTTGCAGGACATGAGGCCTAAAGTGTGCCAATGCATGTTTTCGGTTGCATGTGCACCCACACATGAATGAAATTCAGGCGAGCAACTTTCTATAGCAGATTGACCTCGGAAATACTGTTGCCACACGCCAATGCGTCAGGCATCACTGGCACAAATTGCAAAATGCCATGTTCGCGAACACATCCGAAGTGGCACCCGCCTGGTTTGGGTCCGGTTCCAAACTATACAAAATTTACGAAAATAGTGCAGCCCAAACAATGATTCCATACAAGTACATATCAATACATCAAAACACAAGCAAACAACATAAATCAAAATGAATTGTTTTCAATGTTTACCTACAGAAGTGGGGTACAAACACTGTGGAATAGTTCATATCACGTTTCATTTCGAGAGTGCCACTCTTTGAATCCCTACATAATATACAGACTTCTCCGCTGGAACATGGAAACAAACTTCGTTTGCTTTGCACGAACCAACTTGAAAACGAACACAAATTTCACAGAAAAAACACAGCAGCACTTCTTGCAATCCAAGATTCAGAAGACCCCGGTCATAACCTCCGCGCCAGCTTCTGCTCTGTCATTCAAAATCAAGAAGCGCAACATAAAATTGCAGAAAACAAGGTTACGCCGCCCGTAAGGGCACGGAGCAATTTGCAAGTCCTTGTTTGTGGTGACCAGTAATCACAAGATATCACAAGCACCTTTCTCACCAGAGCCTGGGTCAGCTCTTCAAGCAAATTGTTTTTCTCAGCGCCAAAGACTTCTGGCATGTGCGTCCACAAGTTTGGACCGGCGTTCTTGCGCCATTGCCACTGGTAGGGGTATTCAAAAAATTGGTCGTTCACCAGCCTTGTGCGTGTAGACTTGTTGTTCATTTTAGACTAGAAGGGTTGGCTACAGGTGTCTTTGCGCACGAGTTTCAGGACCAGGTGCTCACACCACGAACTGCCAAAAGTTGAAGGGCCAGAATGGGAACACTACAGAATGGTACTAAAAGTTCCATTGCTGTTACATGTGTGCATTGATTTCATTTTTTAGGTTCCTTTGCTGACACTCAACCTTTTTTTGTTTTGAGTTTTTTCTCAAAAAGCACCGCCTCCATAATCGTGGGGGTCCCTGGAGGTAATCCCCGCAGACAGAATAATATACATTTAAGCAGCATACCAAATTGTCCGCAGCATTCCCGAGAACGTGCAAGGCTAAAAAATGCTCACTACATTATGGGAGGGGGGTGTCACTAGAAAAAACCATTCAAGTTCCCGAAATCAAGCCTACAAATTGATTGTGAGATCATAGAAGGTGCTCAGCATTCCAAAATGTTCCGGCCCTACAACTTGCATCATCAAAACATGTTGGAAAATAAAATCGGTTGGTGGCTTCCACTCCCTACATTTTACTCCTGGAGTACACATCTCTGACTACATTTTGCCCCTTTTCTAGCCAACACAAGCTAGAGCAAACTGTAGGGGTAATGTCATCACCCATCCCCAAATCTTTTCAAGGATCGAGCAAATTGCATAAGGCAATGTTTCACGTTTCACCTGGGACATCCTCCAGCGTCCGCGGCACACTTGGACCACGCACGGTTGCCATCCGAAAACAAATCTGCGTTCTTTACATCCAGGTTGGTGAGCAGGCGCGGTGTTTGAACATCACGAACACTTTACATCACGAACCAACCCCACCCCATCCCCAACGTAGCATCAACTTGCGGAGCAAGTGCAAGTGAAAGTTAGCATGCCCCACCGAAAGTTAGCATGCCCCACCCCACCCCACCCCATCTCCAACGTAGCATCAACTTGCGGGGCAAGAGCAAGTGAAAGTTAACATGCCCCACCCCACTCCTCCTCAACGTAGCATCAAATTCCAGAGTGAACATGCTGATGGATTGTAAAAATCATAAATTCTGGAAAAATACACGTTTTCCCGCGTGCCCCTAATGGCGGCGTTAGCAAAAACAAGGTTCATCACTATTGTACAATCAATCAAACAACCTCGCAATCCAGACATAAAAGACCCACAGGGTTAGAACAAATCATCAAGCTAAACGCCCAACCCGAGAGAATGCCAGAATTGCCCCAACAGCATTTCAACCAAACAGCCAGGGAAACAACAAACCAAACCACCCACCTGTAAAGTTTCGGGAAGTCGAGCAGCGCAACCTACATTGCAATAACAGTCATTCACAGCGCAGTATCACGGACCAGTTGCACAGTGGACTTAGGCTGACAGCCCGGTGTTGGCACATCAGCCGTGCGCAAATGATGAGGTACGCCCCAATCATTGCACTGCAGTTCACTTGAACATTTGGATACGTTTGGATCATTCCCTTCCCCACTCTTCTGCAGTGATGTCCTTAGTCACCCGGCGTCATAGTGACAGAGAAGACGCGGATTGCAGTCAGTTTGAAACAATTTGGCTGTTCCTGAGGCGCGGTGGCAGTCTTAACCCTCCCCCTGCTGTTCAAAAGTGTCTTCCTCAGCGCCGCCGCAATGGAACAAACCCCGGTGGGAATCGGACGACAGTCCTCCGAATTTGTCAAGGTCTGAAATCAGCTAGATGCAGTGGCCGAACGCTGCCCTGCAGTGTAGGACACGCGGATTGTGGATCTCTTACAGCGAAACCTAGTCGAAATTCAAGCGCAATCGCTTTTTCGCTTCAATGCTCGCGTAGCGATCAGCCACATTCTGACTCTTTCGGTTGAAAGAGTGGCCAAACCAATGTTGCACGGCTTTTAAGGGCAACATGCTGCAGCAGTCGGAGAAGTTCTGATCGTGGAGTGTGCCAACGGTTCACTTTGTCAGCTGCTAAGAAATATCTCGCCAGCGCGCCAGTTATGAGGTATAGCATTCCAAACATGCCAAATGTACAGCGGTTGGTTAACCACCACAGTGCTCAGAGAACAACCACAAGGTCGGCCCCTAGCCCTAAGCATTTACAAGCTGGTGTGTAACTAACTTAACTGGGATGAAGTACCAGTTTTAGGGGGATAGAGAACTACTATATAACCCAACTTACAGCTGCTGGGGGCAAACCTTGCACACATCACACAAGTTAGAAAATCTCCCAAGAATCAGAGATTGAGCAACACCCACAGGATGGAATTCTGCCAGAATTGATCCCTTTGATGAATCAGCATCCAAAATGACACACCCAACAGTTAGCTCTGTCCACCCACAAAGTGGTGTACCCCCCGACAAATGAGCCAAGGAAAAGGTTTCCATATGATTCCATTGTCATGTGCTAGTTTCCCCATGCTTCAACAATGCTTCACTGCTGGTTCACTGAGCTGCAGACATTCAGCACCTCAGATGTTCACGAGCAGTTCACAACCAGCACAGCCAGCAGTTAGGGTCAGTTCACCCCATGGCCTTGTTCCGAATGTTTCTACATCCGAAAGACCGAAGAAAGTGGGCCGATAAACTTAAGTGAACATCGTGACTACCTCATGTTGGTGATATATGGTTTGGCATGATTGGTTGACATATGGTTGATATGTGGTTGGTATACAGTTTACACTGGGTCATGACTACAAGGCGTACATGTTGTTTATCGGCAATGATCCGTCTGTTACACCGTATTTTGAAACACTTGCAAAGGTGGGCAAGCAGTTACCAGTTGGTAACCCAACACCCTAAAACTGGGACTTGATCCATCTTATAGCTGTTGTAAACCATCTTATAGCTGGTACTAAGTTAGCTATATTAGCTACAACCAGCTGAGTTCGTTATAAACCATCTTATAGCTGGCTAGCAGCCCACATTGTACAATCTGCAGGCTTCATTCGTTGATGGAGCTTCCGAAAATCGATCAGTGGTTCTTGTTCTGAGCTGTGCTGATGATTTATAGCTAGTCAACAAGAACATAGCCAGGCAAAACAACCTGAAGGTGATTGGGTTGGACATGTCGGCTATGCATGGTTCGCCTACCACCATCATGAAGTACTCCCGCAGGTTCAGCTGGGCTGAAGGCGAGCACGTGGCACAATGAAGTGCTCCACCGGCAATCACTAAGCGCCAGGTATGCGCAATCACCAGCAGCGGCCACCGATGAAAGAAACAGTTGGCCATGGGTCAAGGCCTTAACCAACAATATTAAGCAACAATGATAGGGAAAACTGCCTGGTTAATGATGGGAACCAGGGGGACTAAGGGTTTTGACCCATAGCCAGTTCTTGAATGTTCTTGAATAACTTGACCGCTGGGACTTGTTCGCGTTGGTCCTAATCAGGATGTTTCCATGGGCTGGTTAGGACCAACGTGACCCAGTTGATGATTGAATAGGATCTATGTTTCTTCGTGAAACCACCTCTATTTGTTCGCTTTTGGTTGATTGATTCACCTCATACTACCATGACCCCAAGTCATGGCAACGAAATCTAAGGGTCGGTCCTGGCAGGTGGTTTCCCCCAACTTGTTGGCCAGCATGACAAGCCTTGCCTGCTTGGTGGTTAAACACGCCCTATGAAAGGATCGAGTTCATCAATTTCCACATATGGGGAAAATCCAGTGAAACTCTATTTCATGAAACCACCTATATGAAAAATGGTGGTTAATTAAACATAACATAACCATATGGGAAATGCTTGAAGACAAACTAGTTATTGGGAACTCCAGTGACAACACCACCACAACCCGGCAAGCAAGGTTTCGAACACGACCACAACAGCAGGAATACAAAGATGAATCACAGGAGATGTGATGAAGCCGCATGTTGGCATGCATAGATTCGGCCCATTGCAGCAACATGCACATATCAATCAACCAGAAAAAAAAGAGGTGGATGACAAAATAAGAAGGCTTTGACCACTCAGTGATCGACCGGGATTTGGTAATCCAAAACTGCTGCTGCCACCTTTTACAACTTACATAGTCTCACCGCGGTTTTCTGAGGATCCGCGCAGCAAACATTGTGAACGCGATATACAGCATGAACACAACCTGGCTCTGCGTCAACACTGATGGCTGTTGCGTGAGATTCCACGTCCAAGCAAAATACTCTCCTGAGCGGACTAATAAAACTGGACATGTTTTTTCCACAATGAATTACGATCATATGATCATATGATCATATGGTGGTTTCTCAAAATAGGGATACCCCTAAATCATCCAGTTTATTGACCATTTTATAGTGAAAAAATCAACAATTTTGGGTTCCCTATTTTAAGAAACCACCATTTATCATTCAGTGTTCCCATTGCTGCCAACTAACCCGTTCTACGCATGGGTCCTTGCCATCCTGTCACTAGCTCGCTGAGACGATGGATCGGTCCGTTGTTGGCATTGTTGGCAAGTGAAAAAATCCGCCAACACGGGTTTGATGGTTATGTGCAAGAAACCATCAAGCCATAAAAACCATGGGAAAAGATCTTTTATACATGGTACTTTTTATTTGATGGTAAACACTAGATTTTTGTTTGATGGTTATTATCACCCATATGAAATAGTGGCATGAAAATGAAGCAAACAATCCATTGACAATCATGTGTGAAACAATGCCAACAATGAAAACAACGCGATGATCCTCGACGAAAATCATGGGTGGAATATGCGCGCGATTTGGTTGCATCACTGGGTGAGTTCCCTAAATTAGCTTCCAAGAATAACAATCATGGGGGATGTGCTGACATCTGTGGATACGTATTTCCCAGAAATAGTTGAATGATGGGAGGGAACGTCTCTGAGAAGTCCCCATAGGTAATTGCTAGTTCCGCAGTGTAATATTCTCCAAGTGAAAAGTGCTGGATACTATCCCCCATCCTGGCTTCCATGAAATGGTTGGTGACCAACCCCAAATACAAGCTGGTAGAAACGAGCTGGTTGCATACCTACTATTTCAATCTATTTCATGATCAATGGAAGCATCATGCAAACGTATGCATACACTAGATCATGAAGGTACGGAAGCATCATTTATCAAGCTGGTTTTTACAATCATGACTGGTTGTATATCAACTATTTCATGACTATTCGATGATGCTTGACATTGCTGGAAGCACGGGGACCCACCATGACCACCATTGGTCAAGCGCATCATGGACCACTGCCCCGACCAGAACTCCTTCCGGCCTTCCAGGCCTGGGCGCAGCACTGTGGTGCTGCTCGGGCAATGTGACCAACTCAAGCGTGCAGTACAACAAGCAACACTGAAATGAGATCAACCTAGTGAAACCAACCTACTACTGAAATTTATGAATTTCAAGGATATGAGAAAAATGACAAAAACTGCATGTCTGGAATACTTTGAAAATATACCCTGTGATAATCATTGATAATCCAACTTTTCCCTGGATTTCGCTTTACAATATACTGTTTTAACAGCCAACAAACTGTTACCGTACCAGAGATGATCGGCAGCTGCAGATATGTTCAACTTGAAAATGATGCGACCAAAACTTTGGTCCGCCGCTCAGTCTTCGTGGTGTCTAACATTTACATTCATGGGTCACTGTAACACATCTGCAATGAGCCAAAAACAACAGTTAGCAACAGTAATCCAACAACCATGTAACGTAATCGATGCTAATATCTATATATATATATATATATTCATATAAATATCTAGATATATATATATATATAAAAATATGAGCATTCTCTGTATTGATTTATGTATGCACACTATTGCCAGGTGCTTAATAAACTTACCATTTTTGGGGTTCCCAAACTGGCTAGGTCGAAACCACCATATTGGTAACTCACCATAGTTTTAGGTTTTGCAAATAGTTGTAACTCACCTGGCTTGAGAAGCTCGCCCTGGCTTGCAACTCAACCATAGTTGTAGGATAGTTCTACCGTTTCTTCGTTGAACCACCCCTATGAAAAATACTAGTCGACAAACCGTTTGTCAACAATGACAAGGGTAAACAAAAGATGTTTGAAACCACCAACCAGTAGTGGTTTAAGCCTTATTGTTGGTTATTAACCTCTAGTATTGACCATGATTAGTAGGTAATAAATGGTAATAACCCCTAGAAACCACCACATCGGATGTAAGTCACCCCGGGGGTTGTTGGGCGCCTTGGACCGGGCCGTGCCGTCAGGACACCAAGGACAAACCCATCAGGGGCGTCTCAACGACGTGCCACGAGATGCCCCCGGTGATGGACATGAACAAGGTGGACCTGGCGCGCCGTTTACGGTGCGCCAGTGGCGCTTCGGCGAACCCCTCACATTGGTCGGTTCATTGTGACGTCAAATGGGTTGGGCGATGGCAAGGGGGGTCCCTTATCTTAAGAAACGCCCATGTATGGGTGACTTGATCTCTGCATATCATGCTGGGAAAGATCTAGAGACACCTTGAGCCTCAACGAGCGGGATTGTTGGGGATGAGTGCCCATATGTATCCATGAAATTGCGTCACGTTCAAACATTTTTATCGCACAATTGAGGGTTATAAACAACGTCTACTCATGGATTCAGAACATATTAGAGACACTTGTACCACATTTACCTGTATGCAGTATGCATATGTAAATATATATATATGTGAACATGCGAGGACAGGTGGGTCATATCCATTGATTAATTACCATTTGTACTGCATGACTTTTTTCCACCACTCTTAATTTGGGATGCTTGATTGTACATCTAGAATATGAACCGTCCGATTACTGGTGGATGACTAGATTCATATGAGGTTACAAGTACATTCACAGGGCGCCAATGCACTGAACCTTTGCCCAAAAACAGGGCTTTATCATTTATTTGGGGTCATCATGTCAGTTGCAAACAAACAAAATCACACCAAGGGATATTCACAGATGCATGGGCGATCTCGCTGTATTCCGCACCGCTATCTCCACATCCAGCTCCTAACTCCCCAACAAATCCGGGTATCCCCCCCATTGAGGTATAGCACAAATATGGCCAAAGTATAGCAAAGTTCTACGCCAGCTGAGATCAACAAAGGTCAGGACGCTGTTTGGTAAACCCACCCAAACACATGGGATGCAATCGGGATAGAAACTACTTGAAACGTAGGTTGGTTCTTCCGCAACCCAAAGTTTGCTTATGAGGAGTCCAGCATCAAGAGCGCACTGTCAAAACTGAGAACCAAGTGAAGGCAAGCACCTGTCATCAAACACCGGTCATCACGAATGCACATGCAAACAATGGAAGACAAAACAAACAACACCATACATTTTGCCTTAGATCTAAACCTTGTCAAGTCCATGAGTAAACTCACTTTGAGACTCACAATTTTCTTATCTAAATTTTGGCAGACCTTGACATGTCTTCAACTTGGAAAGCCAAGCAAAGAAACCGCATATATGGAACTTTGATGGCAGCTGGTGTAACCCTGCTAACACCAAATTTACGCAGCAAGGGTGGTCGTTCACCAAAAAACGGGGATGACATACACTCTCTTAAACTAAACTGGAGGTGCAAAATCCCCCATTTGTAGTTGGCTTACCTACAAAAACTGGTGATTGTCAGCTTCCAGATTGGCTTTGCATAGGGTTTGAACCCCTGTTATGAACCCTAAAAGGTAGCCGTTAACCCTTGCAACATCTTATAACCCTGGTTGCTTGCCCGTTACCCAAGGGTACTTTGACAGTCAGCACTGAAGCCCACAGGGTGTCTCCAACTGCCAGGACTGTCGGGCAATCTAAGTCGCTGACACTGCATCACCCATGGAACCTCAGGAGAGGGCAATGGAATCATGTGGAGGGGTTGGCAAGTGGAGTAATGGTAGATCCATGTGAATGAACCATGAACCATCCGTCTTGGGAGTACCATCTATTATGATACGACATGGTACAACTAGCAACTAGTAGCCCCTAGCCATGAATGTTTCGGGAAACCGGCCGCAAGTGACCGGGTGACACTGCTTCATCCCGCTCATCTTCATCCGACATGAGCACCTCATGACCAGCATAGTGACCTTGCTCTTACGGCCAAGGCGCCCCAAAAGCTTTCGAGGGCCAAATCTGCCGTGGACCAGGAATTGCGAGGCACGTCCTGGCTGATGATTTCAAACACCCACGGTGGTTGATGTAGATAAATTAATGATAGGATATTGTGTAACAACATACATCAATGAAAGTTAGGACAAGTAAACCATCATGGCTAATACAGCTTAGGATTGTTCAGCACGGCTTTCGAATGGTGAAATCATGGGTACCCAACGGTGGAAAACGTGAGCCGCGACGACCCCTAGCGTCCTGCAGAACGACCAAGCGATCAACAGCCGCAGAAGCCAAAATAATGGCGAAGACCTGGTCTGCTGCAGTTTGGATGGTTGGGGAGTGGGTTCGTCGGTTTGTTGATTAGTTGGTTGATTAGTTCGTTGATTAGTTGGTGAGTTGGTTTGTTGGTTGGTGAGTTGGTTAGTTGGTTCGTTGGTGGGGTGCTTGGTTGGTGAGTTGGTTGGTTAGCTGGTTGATTGGTTGGTTAGTCGGTTGGTTGATTAGTTGGTGAGTTGGTTTGTTGGTTGGTGAGTTGTCGAGTTGGTTTGTTGGTGGGTTGCTTGCTTGGTGAGTTGGTTGGTTGAACCTGGCTAAGGTTGGTTTGTTGGCAAAGATCCACAATATATTGTCTTGTGACACCTTTCCTTTGGATCTTTCCAAATCTCACTTCCACTAGAAGCACCAGAGTTGGTGTGTCGGCTGGTGTCACAAGTTCCACCTTGAAACTACCATCCTGGTCACAAACAAGGACAATACAAACACACAAGTTCGAAACAAATCTGCGGGCAAACTCCCAAGTCTCTCATCCAAAGTGGTTGGAGACAACATGCCACACATGAATACAAACCACCGACGGCGAAGCCAGTCATTTGACTGCAACTAGCAGTCAGAGTACCCTCTCGAAAGATCCCAATCCTTGCGTCTTGCGACGCTCGAAAACAATGTGCTTTGTTTGGCATCAATAACCCATTACTAACCATCGCTAACCATGGCTCCTAGCCATCATGAACCATCCGGTGGCTAAATTTCAAAATTTCACTTTAATTCTATGGAGACACCCCCAGACTTTTATAATCATTGCATGCATAATGGTATCCTGGACATGGTATGCTGCACCCATCTGATACGCTTCATCCCTTGGAGGTACACCATTGACAGCGCTGCAGGATCCAGCCGTGTACGCCCATTGCGGCACTGTCAAAAACCAATGCTTGAAGCACCCAAGTCCGTGATCCCGCTGAGCGACAAGACGAAGAAATCAAACTGTAATCGATACTCGTTGGGTACTGAACTTAAACCGCACTTAGTCAAAGATTCTGATTCACCCATAACTAGTACCAATCAACCAAACAGTAACTTAGTTGGTTACACATTGATGGTCGGGACTAATAAAGAAATGAATTAACAAAGCTGTATACCGTCTGAGAATTGCACTAATGGAAAATCAATTTCCCTTGATCGATTAACCATCTGAAACTTTCGGACTATCGTGCCATGTCGCTGACTACAATTTGGCAATGATCACAGTGTTGAAGCTTGCCCATAATAGAACAAAGCCAACTTGTTGACATTGCGTCTTCCCATCAAGACTAGTCATTTGGGAATTGGTCACTGGATTGCGACCGTCTTCAATTGAGCAAGGGTAGATTCATACTGGACAGCAATCAACACTTGGTTGTAATGTATCAACAATATATGGTAAAAAACTGGGGGGAGGTCGGGGAGGTATCAATGCAAATATCTTAGAATCAGCATCAACCATCAAATAACCATCAACCAACTATCAATTCACCACCGCATGGTTTCTCAAAATCGAGGTACACCCAAATCATCCTTTATCATTTATTGAAATCACACAACCATTTTTGGGGTACCCCTCTTTTGAGAAACATCCATCCATATCTCTGGTGTTGTTGGTTTATCTCCCTATCTGATTGGTGGTTTCAACCCCTATATCAAATATCAGTCAACCAACCATTTGTCAATAAATTCTATGGTAAGATAAAATTGTCTAAAACCACCAACCAGCCATTGGTTGATAGACACAATCTCTTCGATGGGATTTAGCTGCGCTGCCCGGACGTACATGATGAGCGCCAGCAACACCAGCGCCCAAACCAAGGACTTCAAAGTGACCTTGGAATGGAAAATCGCTAGAGGCCAGGGTTGACGACCGCTCTGAAATGTGCCAAGGGATTAGGATGGATGATGATGATGATGATGATGATGATGATGATGATGATGATGATGATGATTATTACTACGAGTATTATTAACATTTCACAATAAACACCGACAATATCCGATAATACTATAGCCAATCATCATGCTGAAAAGTGGGCTTTCGCTGTGTAATAATCGTTGATCATGGGTGTAAGCTGTCGTTGTCCCAAACGCTCGTCCGGAAATTGCAGAGGTGACCCGTGGCAGGAATGGACCCATGGCGGGTTCTTCAGTGACTCATTCGGGCAACCAGTTGCATCCGAATCAGTCTCTGGTAACTAACAATGGTTATAGCACAGTTGTAAAGCTGGTCGCTGCACACCCAGCTGCTTGGCAGGAACAGTTCTAGGCCAACACCGAGATGATGATAGTCGACTGTGATGGGTCAGTTTCAACCCCCAAAAAAAAGTTTGTTCAATCCATAAGGAACGCTGAAACAGTTGGTTTATTATCTGCAAACCATTGATATTGGATGATTTGGGGGGTCCTCTGTTTAGAGAAACCTTTATGTCACTGCTGAGATGTCAATCAACCAAACAGCAAGGCTGCTTGAGGAGCCTATCCTTGGAGAGTTGGGCACATCTGTCCGCTGAGATTTGCGATGATTCATCTTTGGTAGAAGTATTGCACCATGTGCGTATCTTGTCACGAAGATTTCTACCCCTTCAACAGCCAGCTCAGCAACGCAACGATGGCCCATACATTGTTGGAACATACAAATTTGAAGATATACCAACACGTACCGCTCGTCAACCATCCACACACATTATTTCAGGAGTTTGTTGTGCAAACAAAAACATAGAGGTTTCCTTGAACAGCACAAGTGGGTTTCCCTATGTTTCCCGATGTCTTCCCTTTGTTTTCCTATGTTTTCCCTATGTTTTCCTATGTTTCCCTATGTTTTTCTTATGATTCCCTATGGTTCACAACTGGACGTCCGGTGTTTTCCCTATGAAAAGCCGTGGATCATCCGGCCCCCGTGACACCTCAGAATAAAAAAGGCCTCGTGCTGCCGTGGCACGAAGATCGAATGGATCAAGGTCCGAAGTGCCTGTAGACCCGGAAGAATGGCTATGGTTTAGGAATACAAAAGTTACAATATAGTACAAAGGAAAAGGTTGGTACTTATACCAATAAATATACCAATGAATATTGGTTATAAATGATAGCACCAATACACATTTACTATAGTATTGGCAGTCGTATATAAATTAGTTGTAGTACAAAGGAAATTGTAGTAGTAAATCAATACTATAGTAAAATACTAATATGGTACAATATACAGATCAGATTGGTAAAATAATATATATTTATAGTAAATTGTTGTAGTTATATAGATTTGATTGGTAAATGAATACATAATAAACATAGTATATAGTGTACATTTATACATACATGTATATGTATATACACATATGTATATGTAAAACACTACTGGTAGTTCTAGATCAAAGAAACGTTATATACTAGCTAATGGTTACATTCTATATATCCGGTAATGCTATGGGAATGGTTAAATGCTATGTACCAGGCAACTACTAAATCAGTCTTACTACATAATTTACTTGTATAACAGTTATCATGGTAACACACAGCGTTGCGGTATGTAGGGATCATTGGGTTGTTATAATGTTTGTAAATAGAACTCTATAGTGGTTATATACTAGCTGATGGTCATATGCTTTATAAGAGGTAACACTAACACTGTGAGGGGAGCAAAATAAAAAGTTTCGACTTGCCACGGTGAGGATTTCTTACACTGATTGCTGGGTGATGTTGCTACCCGTTGACGGATTCAATACCATGTAATGAGAATGAGAATCCCAAGAAAAAATGATGATAAATTGATGGCTAATAACACATTTTATCACAAACCAGTTGCCTTTCTTATAGCAAACAAACAATTCAATGATGGTCAAAAGCATCATGATTCTTGTCAGGATCCAATCGCTTGACTGATGTTGATGAAGAAATGACAGCAGGGCCAGTAGGGTCACAGCCAACACTTTGCTCTGCCTGAATTAAACATTGAGGCTGCAATACCGGTGAAGTATTGGCTGGTTGTGAATTTCAAGCCCTAAACATAAGCGCCAATAATATATCTTGAAAACTCCAACTTGGACAATAATCCCAGGCCTAAAGATCAACATAAAGACGCCCGCAAATCCTTCCATGACCACAAACATCAACCATCTGGAAGCATATCGAAGCACAATACTTCAACCATGATTTCTCACTCACTGCTTGAGCACAGATGATGAAATGGTTGAACATGAAGGGAATGTAGCCAACATTAAATGAGTGGTGACAACTCATACACGACCAACAGGGTCTGAGTGGTTCAGAGATAGTATTCAACCATGTTGCGAGGGAAACATTGACGGAAGAGAGGCTCTCTACCACCACAACCACGACGATCAACTTGTCAGCCACTGCACTTTATTGGCTGCATAAAAGCTGCCCTTGATAGAACCGGCTACAACAGGGTTCTATTCCTCTCAGAAAGCTTCAGCTGTGCAACATTGTGCAACGGGCGTAGACAAAACCACGTTTCAAAAAATATATTCCTAAACCAACCATTTTGAGAAACACCCACATGGGGGTTTCTCAAAATAGAGAACCCCCAAATCATCCAATATTAGGAATTCAAAATAATAAACCAACCATTTTTTGGGGTCCCATATGGTTTGAGAAGCACCCACATGTCTGCGTGTGTGGTACAACCCCCTGTAAGGAGCCATGGTATCCACTGAGCACAACGAGCTCGTGCCCTGTGGGGGGCGCCTTCAACCACATCATCAACTTGGCGATGCGCGTGACGCGAATGAGTCGACTGATTCGAAGCCTCAGCAACGGCGACAACAAGCAACGCCGCTGGAACCGTTCAGTGATCCTCAAATGATTCATAAGGTGGTTTCTCAAGCCATGGGGGTACCCCCAAATCATCCAGTTATATCCAGTTTACTAACCATTGACTTTCTCAAGCCATTAGGGGTACCCCCCAAGCATAGAGTTTACAAAGCATTTTAGACAACAAACCAACCATTTTGGGTTCCTTATTTTAAGGAACCACCATAAGAATAGCTCCAAGTTGAACAGTCACAGGTTGGTGGACAAGTTCGCAACTGCAAGGTCCGGGACCCAACAACCCGCAAATCTCAGGGTATTGATTTCAAGGTCTTGGCAAAAGATCATGGGACACCCAACAGTTTGGAGATTTTTGGCTTGAGAAACATGTTGGAGAAACCACAAACTGTTGGGATTTCTCAGAAAATCGGAGATAACATGATGTATGGACACCCAACTTCAGATTTTTGTTCATGGCAAATCTTGTTGGCAAATCACCCAATTGCAGATTGGTTCGCATGGTAAATCATGTCACTGATAAGACTTTAAAGCTACAATTTTGCCATCAAAACAACATTAAACAACTACCTCTTCAGCAACCCGTTGCATTGTGCTGGCTGGTTTACAGGATGTTTTGCGTTTCACAGATGGGAATTCTCGCGACCGTGCACGAGGTACGTGAATAACTAAGTCCAATGAGTGAAATAGTCGCTACAAGTTGTGCTCAGAAATAAGTGCCATAGAGAAGAAGTAATCATCACATTTTATAACCCCCATGAATCTCTCAGGGATGCGGTGGTGAGATGGCTCCCAGGGTGCAAAACATGGTTGGCCAGCTAGATCCGAAATGAATTCATTGCAATCTTACCCCAAGTGGAGTGGCCAGCTCTTGCTGGTTTGCACAAACCACCACAGTTCATATCAATTTGTATATATCATTATCAATCAAACGTGAAATTATTCAGTTCACACCATGCAATTCTTTGTTCCTAGTGGCCTAGTGGTTTGGTTCCAGTTTCGTTTCACCCATCAATGCTGTGCTGGAATCACATGATGGCTCAAACGATGACCACGACAATCCTTCATGGCCAAGCAGCACTCTCATGACACGTATGGCTGACATGCCGGAGGATGCAGTTCCACCCTCCTGTCCACAACTCCCAAGCGCTTCACTTTCCAAACACCTAGAGCTTAAAGTATCGCAAATAGCGCCCTTGAATCAAGCCAATAGCCTATAGCTGCTAGATACTTCGGATCTGCCCGTTCATGCTTCGCAATGTATCAATCATGCCGTTCCGAGACCGCCATCATCACCACTCTGATCACCAACGGCTTTTGTTGTCATCATTCATCAAGAGCAAGATCAAGAGAATAAACCTGTCCACCAACCTTGAATCTCAGTTTATTACCGTCATGCAGGATTAATAGACATTATTTGGGGACTTTACCCATTCTGAGGGTAAAGGAACACAGATAACCCTTCCTGACCCAACCAAGTTCACACCAATCTGTCTCCCTGTCAAGGGACGCCCCGTGGAGAACCATCGCTAGATCAAGCATCACGGACACATGCGGCTGCTAAGCTTTCTATTGTTGACCTTTTTGACCATGATATATTGCACCCATTGAAAGAATAATTATGGTCTTTGAACATGCTGTATGAAAGCAACTAGTTTTACCGTAGCCAACCAGGATCATGACGGAATCATTGTTGGTTATTCTTACGAGTAAGTGTGGACCGTTACCATTACAAATACGAAACAGCTTGAACTTAGTTTGAACTAACCCATATATTAACCATGAGTGCAACATTTGTTCACACCTATATTTACCTAGTATAAATCACGATTGAATCATTCGTAGCACTTGGCCCTCCACCGGCTCTCCTCAGTACTTCTCATCTCCCAAGCAAGCACCAAGTCAACAAAGGACGAGATCTCAGGCGTCGACAGAGCGAGCGATCAATAAGTCCCTACGCTTCCAGTTGCTATGGTGGACGCACAGATCGAATATGAAAAACATGTGGAACCATGAGCACGGATTCTGTGACAGGATTATGGACGTGAAAATTACGGAACTATAAGTCCCTTCGGTTTCTTACGCACAGATTCTGGCAGACGTCACGATGGATTATGGACGGGAACGTAAGAAACGGGGTTGCACACAGAATTTGGGGAAACAAAAAACACGCTACGGGTAGAATATGAAACAAGTCTGAGCGTTATACAACCAGATCCATATTCTATCTGCTTTTCATGTGATACGTCAGTACGTCTAGAGATTTGGGCCACCATCATGCCGTTCCAGTACTGTAATATCTGCTGATGTCCTGTTCCATCTGCACCTGGACTTTAGCAGTCAGGATTCACCCTGGTCCGCTGAAAATCTCTAAGTTAAGGTAAGAAAAATCTTAAATACATATTCTAACTGACTGTCCGGCACTGTACCTTTGTAATAGATAACCATCCCTACTTTGTGTTCCCTGGTTACCGACTATATAGGTAACTGGAAGGGTAGGGGTGATGCTCAGTTCATACATTCCCTATAATTAATTAGCTGACCCAAACGAGTGAATCTATGTTGGTGATACCATCTAATTTCACGGTTTACTACGGGTCTATTATCGGGAAGAACGGTTGGTTCGACTTGACTACATTCCCAACAGGGGGAAACAGCGAACAACAAGAGTTAGTGAACAATCTCAAATGGTTTTTGATCATGGTCAAGGATGGTTACTGATTCATGAATGGTGCTTGATGATGTGTAAATGTTGGTTGGTGAGGGGTGAATGATGTGGAAATATGATGACGTCCTGGTTATTTTTTTTGTGATTGACAGAACATCAAGGACATGACCACATAAATCCACATTAAATTTCATTAAATGAACAAACGGCACACAATGACAAGTTTGTGATCGGTTGCCAATACTTTTGAATGACAATCTGGCAGTGGGTCAAAACCCTGTACCCCTGCTTCCCCTATCATTAACCATTGTTTCCCTATTGTTGGTGGTGGTAATCCCCCACGAGTTGGTTCATTAATATTGCCCCATAGCCATCTAGCATGCTTTTAAAGGCTCCGGAGCTTCGCGGTGCTAGCACATCATCGAGGCAAAGCAGCAGCCGATGGTAGCATTAGGGATAGGGAAGCCACCAAAGCCACCAATCCCATCTAATTTAGTTAAGATCGGATATCTACCAAGCATTAGGGATAGAGAAGCCATGGTCTGATTTGGTCAACTCTTCGGGGTAATCTACCCATCAGGCCACAAGATACTTCTTGATTGGTAGCCACCAGGGATGAGCTGAATCTTCTTGCTCCTCTTGCCTGCTTGGCACTTTAAGCCAACCCTGAGTTCTGAGATCAGAAAGTGTGACCCCTCACATTGGTCCTCAATGCCCTGAAATGTGATACAATCTCGTTCAGTGTTACAACATATCTACATACATGACAGCTCCCCACAGTCTATAGATTATGTGATAGATATCACAAGTATGGAAACTGATCGGTATCGTGACAGTCCGATGTCTCAGCACTCCATGTTTTGCGCGCCGCGAATGACTCAAGGGCCCTGTTGAGCCCAAGTCAGCGGGGGATGTGAAAGTTACACATGACAACCTGGCGCGTGACTAGGTTCTCTTCACACTCAACCAAGTCTTCAGGGGTCATGTGTGCTGTACATTGAAACTAATTAAGTCAGCGCTTCTTCTTGGCTCGATGCGTCTCAATACCTTCCACTCGGATCAGATTGCTGTTCAGGACCTTTATCAGCAGATCTGGTCTCATCAATTTCGTGAGTGCGTCCGCAACCATCGTTGAAGTAGAGGTCCAACGGACTTGGTCACCTCCCTTCATGGATCGGAATGTTCTGCGTCCGTCCTTCCAAAGATTTTCGTGGATCGCACTCAATTCAATCCCCAGACGTTTGTCTGTCACTTTCGCCGGAACCTCTGCGTCCAGATGGTCCGACAATGACCTGCAATCCGTGAGAGCAAGGTGTGGGATCTTCTTTCGGGACTGCTCTTCCCATTGCCTCAGGTTGACGATGTGCCCTTGGACTTCTCCAAGTAGCCCACGGAGTTTATCTCCAATTTCCAGGCCACTTTGTAGCGAATACGTTTCGGCCTGTAGCGTACTCCGACAGACGCGCTTAATCGTCGTACTGGAAAACGACAATGGAAAGACACGAAGTGTCTCTGTCTGGGATTTCAGCTCCTTGGCTGATGCAATGAACGTGGCACGTCCTTGCTGTGA
>VSDK01014127.1:143500-153977 GCA_009767595.1 Symbiodinium kawagutii
AACCCCTGAGCTGGCAATGTTGGTTTTGCAATGGGATAACATTTTGTGGCCAATGCTTTCCAATAAACCCATCAAGTTGCTTTGATCGCTGAAACAACATGGCTTTCAGCACCTGGGAACCTGAGAGGCAGACCAAGACATGGTGCACTCTGCGCCGTGGACTTGTCTTCAGCACTGTGCTGGTTGGATCCTTTGATCCTTGGGGAAGCTTCCTTTCCGAATCGCTGAGAGCATCAGAATTGCTCTTGTCAAAAGAAAGTCGGCGGCCCAATCACCTTGCGAACCTCAAGAAAGCAATGCAAAGTGCAGCGCCATAGCGCCATGGTTGCAGTGCCCATGCTTGCAGTGCAGCGCCGTGGCTGCAAGTGCAACCATAGTATAAGCCTAAGATGGTTGCAGGACCGTCCAAAACTCGCGCAAAGATTCATGGTCTGCGTTTGTCGCAGGATAACCGAAGGCGGCAAAGCTTCAAGTTCGACCCCAAAAGATATTACAATGGCACAGCTTAAGCACTGAAGGAATGATTCGCACGAGCATTGTCTGATGCATCCCTTCAGGTTATGATGACTTGTATACTTGTGGAGCCGGGTAAATCAAAGGGCATGTCAGTGTACAAAGAAGAACAAAAACACCAACAATGTAACAAGACCCCTCCAAAATCCTCCCATAAACAGTCACATGGTGTTACGATTCAACCAAACTTGCATCAGGATCGCTTAGACGCAAAGAGGTCCCAAATCGATCGAGTGCAATTTATTACTGAACGCAAAGGCATTCACAATTTCACAAAAGCAAACTTTATCATCCAGCCAATGATGACACAAATGTCTCTTGAATGATAGCCACCAAGCTTCCCAATGCATATGAACATCCTCTGAAGAAAAACAACACATTGGCACAGTCCTGCTAGCCTGAACACATGGCTCAGCAATGCTCAGCACGCGAGTGCTCACATGCAGTTGTGACGAGTGTTAGAAAGCGAGTGCCCAAACAGCTAGCCGCCACCCTTGCCTTGATGACTCCATAGCACCACATCATCATTCCACTGGTTCTTTTGTGCATATCTGATTTAGATCCGATCACCACATGCCTCACATGGCTGTCATGCCTGTTCAACACCTTCGTTGAAACTCTGTTCCTAAACTGTGCTACCACTCATCTTTAGAAAAACACATCATCCTTTATTATCGTTGATGAAAAGGCAGTGGAGGGTAGGTAGGTACCATGGTTATACATGATTGCCATCAATCGATGTTGCATGATGTTGCCAGCTTCACAGCAGCGTCCTGCCGTGCCTTGTGAAGGAGTCGCGACACTTGCTTTGATTTGATGGAGATTCCGAGCATATTCCTGCACCGCAGGGGTGGTCCAGCTACTAGTCACTGATATGCACAGTACCTCGTAGTACAAAAACCCGAATGCTTCCAGTTACCAAAGTAGGCATCCAACCCTGGTTCAATGCTAGAAACCAGCTGGTTACCTGCTATTTCATGGTCACTTGGAGCATAGGGAACTGTAAGTAGTAGCCAATCACAGTATTTTGTTTGAAACGTACAGTAGTGCTAGTATAAAACATGCACTTTTTGGAAGATATGGTACATGATAGGCAACAATTGTGCTACATATGGATTCAAATACATAGAAAAAAACGCAATATAGGATTTGATGTACAAGATTGATTCATTTACAGCATGTTTGACAAACAACACACACAAAGTTACATAAGGTTATATTTATACGGTTATAATGACTGATAATTGGTCATGAGGATGATCATTCACTGGTTGGTGGCTGAACCACCCCATCATGAAACATGCGTTTGTCAAACAACCAATCATTTGTTGATGGTAGGGAGAATAAAACATGTTTAGAACCACCGACCCAATTGCAGAACCTACGCAAGGCGATGTTTGGAAGCAAAGTGATGCATCAGGATTCAAATTTTGATGCATGATCAAAGCCTTGCTGTATGACCAGGACGCAATAGACATGGGTCAGGGCACATGCGGATATATGATTGGCCATCATTCAACCATCAATTAAGGATCATTTGCCAGCATCAACCAATCATTAAGCATCTTCGGTAAAATTGATATATAGATATATAGTCGGTCAATGCTTCATAACTAGTTCCTGATCATTCCTGTGCGCATTGTCAACCAATGTATTGGCCGTCATCAACCATCAATTTGCACTGAATTATCAACCATGAGCCAGTACTGTAGTAACCAAACATTTGCACAAAATTACCATATTTCTTTCCAATTACCTATCTAAGAAGTAACCGTTCCTACTTGAGGTTCCCTGGTTGCCCATTGTAGAGGCAACTGGAGGACGAGGGTACCATCCATCAACCATGAGCCAACCATTTCTGACCATCTGACGGTGCCATTTTCCCGGGGCCCGGGCTCGAAGTTGGTTGGACTCGTCGTGGGCGTGGTTGAATATCCTCAGTCCAGCGATGCGCATCTGGGGATGTGACCCAAGTAAAATCAAGGTCGATAACGGTTGGTTAGTAATGATTACCGTAATTAATTAATAATGGTAGAATATGGGAGATAATGAAAGGTTTATAGTGGAAATTGGATGGGATATAAGCATGGTAAGCCTCACAAGGTGGCTGGACAAGTCGCCATTTTAGTCGCCAGTTGCAAGCAGTAGGGATGCACAGTTGCAACAGGGTTCCATTCCTCATCGAAGCTGGTACCGTGGAGATCCATGGAGCATGTGACCATGATCATGTCATATCCTTTTTGTGCGTTCTAGGTACTTGGATGTGCACCCCCACGGCTCATAAGTGGTCCCAATTCCCATGGTTTCCGGCGGTTAGTTCAGCTACCGTATAGGGCATAACTCGCCATGGTTATAACCCTAGGTGCACATCCAAGTAGGCTACGCTTGTTTGGGATTCTGCGCAAAGACCATCTATCATGATAGAACAATTTCGCACAGAACCCCTTATATAGATTGTACCACTGTCGAATTGGAAGCGCAAGGTTCCAAATAGGGTTGTCCATAGATGGTGGTATCTACAAACCATCCAATTTTTTCCCTTTTTACATTTAGTAGGAAAATTACCAGTTTTGGGGGGTACTGTACACCATTTTGGGGCAAACCCAAATTCATTTAGGACAAACTGTTGGAGTCAATCATAGATTTTGTTGCTTGATGCAACAATCAACTTTAGTGAGGAAGCTGAGTAGATGTTTTTTATTTGTGAGCTGTAAGATACCACCAACACGACTGGGACACGCATTCTAAATGATTGTCTCTATCGCCAAAAGTTTTGTATAGCCGTATGCCAATATGGTAGGTTAATTTTCAACATCATTGAATCTGTTGGTCCTATTCAGTACAATGGGCAGTTCTAAACTCCTGAGATTCGTAGGTTGGCTAGTTGGGTGATCCTGTGGATTGTTCGGTGTGTAAGGCGATGTTTCCACATTTCAAACCCCAAATGGCTCCATAGATGGCTTCCTTCCGATCAGCAAGCAGCTCTATTCAGAATATATACTGGTAACCATCCAACCGGCTTGTCTTTCGCTGGCTAATCAACTAGTGGCTGCGGATGGGTTATTTCATGTCCTCAGTGATATTGTTGTGAATGTTGCTGGATATGCACCCAAGTGTGTACCATGAACCCATGAATCATCACTATGACCATCGTCAATCACAATCATTCACTACTATTGACTGTCATGAATCCACCTTCACAAGTTCTCAGATTCATCACTTCCAAGCACTACAAACTAATAGTAGTCCCCGATGAAAAGTTGGTTTGTAAGCCATTGTTCTCGCCATCATTCATTGGTCTTGTCCACGAAGTCCATCATTAAGCCACTTGTGAAAAGTCTCAAGTGGAGCGCAATCATTGATCATTGAGGACCGTTGTTAATCATCATTGGAACAACCATGGATAATGATCAAATAACAATGGTTCTCAATGATCAATGATTGACCATTGCTCATACAAGCGATTGATCATGATTCACCACATTAGTTAAGAATGGTATTCATCATGATCAACCATTGCTGATTGGCCATTTTGAGCATAAAAGCTATCTCCGGGAATTTGAACCCATGAAACTTAAGATAACCATGATGACCATTGTTGAGTGCTATTGTTACTCTAGATAACGAAGACTGGTTTCAACGCCTCTGAAACAGTCCATCAAACAACCATTCCAACCTTTGGGAGAATAATGTCAATCAAACCACTACACTTAGAATTGCGATTTGCCATTTTCAAGCATTCAAGCATTCTCAGCCAAACCATCAAAATCCATTACCATTGTTTAACCACTATTGTTGGTCATGATCCCCCCTCATTCACCAGCTAATTGTTGGTCACTATGGGGGTCATGATCCCACTATTGTTGGTCATGGTCATGATCCCACATTCGTTGGTTTCTAAACCACATGCCATATGCTACACCACCGTGTCGCGCTGAGATCGACCTACTGATCTTTGGCTTCACCGATCCAACGACGCTGAGCTGCGTCCGCTTCACCGTCTTGGTTCGATTGACGGCCATCTGTCGTGGCGACGGTTGTGATCCCCGGCTGCCCCCCGGGGCATCCAACATTTCGCTCGGCTTCGAAACAGCCACAGGCGTAGTGAAAGCTTGAAAGCAAGGCATCCATCATGTCAATGATGTTGGTAACCTGAGGTGTTGATTTAACATATTGTTAAGATTGGTGGTGTTGATTATCTTGCTAAGATAGGTGCAGATAGGTACGCAACGATTAATGATCATTGAGACTATGTGTTCAAACTAGTAAACATTGCTGGTTGCCAGGTTTTAGTTTACCCGCTGTGAAGCTAACCTGGAAATGATGATGATCTTGCTCTGCTCATTTGTTGGACTTCCCAAACAACGTTGCAAAACTCTGACTTTTTGCACCATTTTGACTTGCAAAAGTGCGTTTCGCAATAGCGCTCCGTCCACTTTTGGCATCTTTTGGCACAGCTGATCTTTCAAAAACTTCCTGGTCATTTCAGTCTTTTACGATTTTGACTTGCAAATTTGCTTTTCGTCACAGCACCGTCCACTTTTGGCACATCTCATCTAGCAAAAGCCTCGAACGGGTAGCCTTTTCACAGTCTGAACTTGCAAAAGTGCGTTTCGCCACAGCGAGGTGCAATCTTTGCCGATCCTTGTCCCAACTAACCTTCGCACCTGCCGTTCTAAAGAGCTTACTTGGTGACACATCCCGGAGCACAAAACATTGTATCAAAAAACAGCATTTCGCGTACTTTCTATCATTCAATTTCGCACATACCTGCATCTTCTCTCTGATCTGACTGACTGAGTGCTGCAACTTTCCATAGGTCGGACGTTTGACATCCAAACTTCCTTCAACAATAGCCAGCAGCGATTAGCAAACATGCCAGGATGGTGAATAAAACGCACCACCAATAGTCACAAGCAATCATCGGGCCGAGAGATGGAGTCCAGGTTCTACCACCAGCAAGGACTACACCCACGGCGGGCTGCCCAGGTAGTTCCCCCTATCATGAGTCAAACCATTCTCTCATGAATGGCGGTGCTGTGGGGAGCGAAAGAGTTTGAGAAGCATCAAGAACATTCAACAACCACCAATCTATTGAGAATTGGTTGGAAATTCATTGGAGTGCTTTCGGTTTCCTGTGACTATCAAGCCTCAACGCTGATGGCTTCATGGTCGCTCGGTTAGAGGTCACGGACAGGAGCCAAACAGCATAAGGGGATCCAAGAATCATCAACCTTTCCTTATGCTTCCAGTTGCCAGTAGTGTAACCAGCTTCCAGTTTGGGTGTGGGTAACTACTGTGCTGGAAGGGATAGGTCGGATAGGTGTGCAATCTGTGGCCCTGAATCGCCCGGCTGGGAGGCCTCCCCTCCTTTCTCGGAGTAATTGCTCTTCACGCTCTTGCGTCGATCCTTGGAATCTTTGCCATCCTTGAGTCCCTTCGGCGATTCATCCTGAGAGAACGATTCGCCCGGCGCGATTTGGGCACCTGTCTTCTTGGTGGGTGGGAACACTATAATCAAGCATGGGCATGATGATAGACAGCTCTTGAAAAGGCTATCCAACTCATGGTTTGCCAACTTTGAACCTATTAAGTATCCTGATATGCATGTGTGGTGGTTGTAACCCCATTTCCACACTAACTGGAGGTGGTGAAACCGCAGGGTCCAACCATCCTCAAGACTTCGCGCGCTGGCGGTGGACCAAATCTCACAACCAAAACAGGGAGTTGTTGCAAATAACCCGGTTAATATAGGTGCAAGGTGGGAGGTTCAAGGTGGGGCCCCAACCACTTATAAGCTGGGTTATGACCCTTATAACTGGTAGTTAACCCTATTTAGATTAGCTATGGGGGGTCCACTTTGTGGCTAATAAAGGCTTGTAATGGTGTACAATAGGGAGATAATCAGGAACTATAGTAGTCCATAGCCATGGGGGTATGATATGTTTGAAGCTGAAAGCATCGGGCACGGTCAGTGTATCTGCGTTTCAGTTTATGCATGTTTAAATCAACATATCAGTTATGTAACGTATACTACCACAATTCTACACACGAGAATGGGGGTGTATGTGGCTGACCAGAACTGCAATCAAAACTTCATGACCGCAAAACAACCTCATGAATCTGTATGCACGAGTGCAAGACCATGGCTCTGTGTGTTCAGCTATGTGTGCTTGTGTGTACACGTCTAAATGTCTATATATATATATATCTACCTATTCACACATGACAAAAAGGAGCTGGTTGCTTAGAGTACACCTTTCCATAGTGTTATTTTGCTTTGATTCAGTTGCCACGGCTGGTATGAATGGCTTCCCTTTCCAAGTCATAGTTATCCTTGGGTGCTATAGGGTAACTTGGCCCCGGCCGACCCCTCACCGCTCGCTGGCTGGATAATATTGAAAAACATGGTGTACCTATTGCAGATAGCCAGGGCTTCTAAACAGCTATGTTTGATCAGCCATGGACCAATGAATGCTGAATACTTAGCAATGGTTACATGGTCAATATCCACAATGGCCATGCGTAATAACAGCAAAAGGCAGGTAGCACTGGCACGATTCACTTTGAGGCCAGGAATTTGCTTTTTGAATTTCAATCACAACTGGCACTTGAATAAGCATGCCCACTTCTTCTTGGATGCATACAAACCATGGTGGCCATGGTTGTGAAAGTTCATCCAGCCAGGCAGTTACCATGGATTTGCCGAAGTTCGATCGCGTTTTCAGAAAAAAACATGGCAACGAACATGGCCCAAAGAGTCGCAAGGTAGACAAAGATTCCAAATAAGGTCCTCTGATGTGGTCATTTTTGGGCACCAGCAGTGAACTACCCAGCCCTCACAACGGTGCCCCCAGCCCATCCCAGCTACCATTGGGTTACACCACCCCTGGTAGCTCCAAATCGCTCCCGTGTTAGAAGGGTAACGGGACACGCCTGGTGAAACTCGTGGCTCCCTCCAAACCACCAGCCAGTACATTCATCAATTCACGATCATTATGAACCATCATTCTCAGCCATTCTTAACCATATATCCATGGTAACCACCAGCCCCTCCAAACCACCAGCCACCTAGGCCCGGCCCTGGGACGTCCCACGTTCTTCCGCTGCTCTCCGCTGATCATCGCCCGCTCTCCGCTGATCATCGCAGAGCCCCTCCCAGAGGCCTGGTGCAGTCGCAGCCATGGAACAAGAATGGATTGATCAAATGGGTGATCTACATTTCGTTGATGGTTGATGAATGTTGCTGGTTGATTTATGGTTGATTTGTGGTTGATTAGGGGTCGATTGATGGTTGATTCATGATTAATTCGTGGTTTTCCAACAAGAATTGTACCCAAACAATGGGTGATCAATCGTTGATCAGTGGGTGATGGCTCCCCTAGACATCTGGGTGGTACATGCTCATATATACCGGCCATGACATTTCTTTCAATATTTCAATTTGTCTACTGTAACACCATAGAAGTAACTGCTTGCCTCAACATATACTCATAATACTGGTTTATACCAGTAGTTGTGAACATACCATCCTCTCCTCATTAATCATCAATCAATGATATATTATTTGTTGAGTACTAGTTCATTGTGACAACAAACATATTTTAATTGATGTGATTGATGGCTTATCAATAGGCAATTGATGTTGTCGATGATGATCATAATCTTGCTCAATGATGCTTTAGAAGCTAGTAAATAATGCCCAAGTGTAGGTGTGAATGACAAATCGCTCAACATGTGGAGGTGATTCATGCCTTGCGATAGCACTTGAGGTGGTTCCCTGACACAAAGGTGTGTCGTTGGTAGCATCATCATAACCTGAATCATCCTTTCCAGAGGAAATTCCGTTGGTAAGTCAAGTAGAACCTTGGCTTCAAGGGTTCCAACACCAGGAAGTAGCTTGCTACCCTCCCAGGTTCAACCCTTGGCTTTTACAAGGTGCCCCTAAGCAGGTTCTACGTGAACTATGGTAAATACAAGGAAAGCTTAGATACCAGTAATTGGATATGCTTTGGAAATTGTGAAAAAATGATATTGTGTTAAAGATCTAAGAAACATGGTTGATGGTGCTTACGAACATATCGAACCATATCTTAGATGGTGCTGGTGATAAGATATGCTAATCAACTATGGCAGATGGTGCTTAAGAAACACGGTTGATGACGGCTTCGTGATTGCAAACCGCTTACACAAGGTGCTATCACATGTGCTATCGCATGTGCTACCTGTGCACCCTCTGATCATTGCCAATGGTCCATGGAGTCGTTGATAGTCCATGATTGGCCATCTAAGACCAACTCACCATGAACAGTTGGAGAATGTCGACATTTATGTTTATTGCTCCTGTCAACATGTGACATACGCGCCATAAACATATTATACAAAAATGCGGAAAGTGTTTCCGCACAACTCTGTCTTCTCCTGCCATTAGCCCATATTCACCGCCCACATTACAGCATCTTTGTCCGTAATAGTCAGCCAATTGACCATTGGTAACTGTAGTACTGAGCAATATGGTGGTTTCTCAAAATATGGGACCCCCAAAAATGGTTGGTTTATGACTATAAATGACTATTAATGGATGATTTAGGGGTACCCCTATGGCTTGAGAAACAACCATATACCTGATGCTTACATCAACCTCACCACCATCCACCGAGCCATTCGCCGGTGTCGCCGGTGTCGCCTCCTGCCGCGTGCCGCTGCGCTTCAGCGTCTTCTTGGCCGCCATCTTCAGCTGTCCCTCGATGATTTCCAGGTCACGCTGCCGGGAGTTCACCTGCAACGAGGTAGTGGGACCAGTTGGTGGTGAAATGATGGTTTAATGACACCTCAATGGGGATAGAAATGATGGTTCAATGGTGGTTAAATGATGGTTTACATGATGGTTGATGGTTCAATGACACCTCAATCACGGTTTCAATGATCGTTCAATGACGGTTCAATGATGCTTAAATAAAGCACACATGGTGGTTTAATGATGGTTCAATGATCGTAAAATGATAATTGAATTATGATGAATGATGATTGAATCACGCTTAAATCATCATGGTCAATGATGAATGATGTAGGAGTTATCGGATGCTTCCTAGTGGTTGGCTAAATGGTTGATTCTTGGCTAGTGGCTAATCGTTAGTTTATGATGGCTGGTGAGATAAGTATTC
The DNA here is from genome assembly GCA_009767595.1 of Symbiodinium kawagutii. Classification (NCBI taxonomy): domain Eukaryota; class Dinophyceae; order Suessiales; family Symbiodiniaceae; genus Symbiodinium; species Symbiodinium kawagutii. The sequence continues at coordinate 153,178 of VSDK01014127.1, forward strand.
ATAGCTGATCTGATGGTGAATCATTATAATACCAATGATTCATAAGGGTGGATGATCGCTGATGATACTTCATGGCTAGAAACAGTTGGTAAGCAGTCATGAGTCATGAACATGATGGTACTGGTTCATGTTGGTTCATGGGATGCTTCACTTCGCTTCATGGTAAATAGGGGTAGATGGATGACGCGTTAAGGGGTTTAATGGTGGCTAATGAAGGTCATACATGTAGTGAATCATGGCAAATAGTCTACCATTTAAAATTTAGCTAGGCCACTCCTGGTAGCAGTGAAGCTTTCGATGAAAACTTGTAAACCAACTGTGGTAGCAAAAACCAACCCCTAGCCTTTCCAGTTCCCATGAAATAGGGGCTGGTAACCAGCAGGTTTCTACGACTGTTGGGGGTGGTTACCTAGGTAACTGCTTGCGGGAACCTCAGGATTGGACGGCCCCCTGAGGTGGTCGGTTGCTACCGTGCCCAACCAATGGCGCTGTATGTCGAAACAGCCAGCCCGGCTGAGATGAACAAACGCAGGCCGGCTTCAAGGAGAGAGTCAACAACGTCACTGTTCCAATGAGAGAGTCAGCCCGGCTTCAAGGAATATGTGAGCAACGGACGAAACTTGGTATTAAGTTTACCATCATTTGGGAGGGGGCTCGCTTTTGGGTAGGACCAGCTCGCTTTTCGGTGTTTTTGCTTATTCCTTGTTGCTTGCTTAGAAAATACAGCGCCTGCCAAGCGGTGGATGTCAGAACTCCATTGCTGTCAGGGTGCCAGCCACTAAGCTCTTACAGGTGTGACC
>VSDK01014127.1:154235-164531 GCA_009767595.1 Symbiodinium kawagutii
GGCTTGCTCCAGGCCAGGGGCTGTCCCTGGGTTCACAAACCACGGGCGCTCTTTGGCATCAGCTGCTGAGCAGTGGCGGCGCTTGACTGTACTTAGAGTCAACGAACATAAGCCAACTAAACCAACAAAGCCAACTAAACCAATCAAACCAACTAAAACAACTAAACCAAACAACTTACCAAACCACTCACTCACCAACCAGCCAAGTAGATGATCTCTTTAAGTCTTTGGTGGCTTATGATTGAATAAAACAAATTCTATGTTATAACCCTGGCTCGCTTTTGGGCAGGACCAGCTCGCTTTTCGAGGTTTTTGCTATGTTTCAGAAATCCATGATTGCTCGAATACTTGTCCCTTTTTTCCTACTTTTGTCGGATGCTCATGTGAAAAAAACAATGCAACTTACATGCCTGAATGGTTGATGAATTACCATCATTATGACTATATAGCTCATGGTTCCTAACCATCCCAGTGATTCCGGTTACCATGAAATAGTAGGTTGGTAACCATCCCTAGTTACAACAATGGTAGAAACCAGCTGGTGCCCTGCTCTTTCATGGTAGCTGGAAGCATTTATCGCACAAGGCAAAACCCTGTCATTTATCGCCCTTGATCATGCTCACCAGTTGGCAAAACCCACGGAACGTCGCCTTCTTGGTGGGGTCCTGGAGCTTGCAGAAAGGGTTGACCATCATTGTTTGATGGGTGGTTGATGGATGTTCAGCATTGGAAACCATTACCTAGACTACCTGGTTGGTGATTCCAACCCCTATGAAAAAGATTAGTCAACCAGCTATTTGTTTGATAGCTAATGGGGAAAATGAAAAGCATTTGAAACCACCAACCAGCTACTATGTAGCTAATCAAATGGTTTCAAGAACTGCATGAATGAACGATGGATGCTCAGGGCTAATAATCCTAGCCTTCCAGTTACCATCGGTAACCAACTCCAAACAACAATGGTAGACACCGGCTGGCTCCCCACCATTTCATGGTAAATGGAAGCATGGGGCAATGGTTACAGTAAATGATGGTTTTCCTTCATCACGGTTCCATAAATAATAGATGTTCACGCTTATTCATGGATGTTCATGGATGTTCACTGTTTGATGATTAGTTAATGGGTTAAACCGTGCTTAGGTGATGGCTAATGATTTGGTAAAATAAAGCTAATTACCATACAATTCGATAACGGTTCACTGTTTGATCATAGTGATAATGATTCATTGATGGTTGACAATCTATTTCTCATTGTTGCTGATAAGAAGTTGATTATGTTTTCTCTTGATGATGACTCATCGGTTCATAACGGCGATGATAGTAAATTCATCTTACATCATTGGCTTAATTCATGGTTGATGGTAATGATGCGACTCGTACTAAATGATAATCATGGTTCACTATTGGTCATCAACCATGATGTAAATCTATGTACTTCGATCATAGTCAATGGTTCACTTCAACTGGCTACCTGTCTATGAACGACCAGAAACTTCAGATCCAGCCACTCTTCCAGTTAAGAGCTGGATCTAATTGATGGTTGATGATTATTTAAGGAGCAGGCCCAATGCTCAAAAAGAACATGTAATTTCGCTTTCGTGCTCGTAGTGCTCACTAAAATCAGCGACAGAAATTGATGTAGCATCAGTTGCTATCAAAAAATCCAACAGTTTGTGATATTTGATCATTAGCTTACCATGATACAATCTACAAACTAGATGCTTTGCTGCCGTGGCTGATTCTTTTGCAGAGTTTATACTCCAATGATTTCAATGCATGAACAAACTCTTGTTCATAGCGCCGGGCAGCTCAAAAACCTCTCATATTCTCCATCTGCCACGAGGTAGCTCAAATCATCTTAGTCCATCACCATCATTCGTGGGTCGGGTACCCAGCTGAGTACAGTCATTTTTAGCTATGTGTTAACAGTCAACGTTTAATACATGGCCAATCATATGCCCCAGCCATTGGTATGTACGTTGACCATCAAACTGGTCGCTACCAGAGTTATAAATCGCTCGCTTGACCACAGGCTTGAATGACCACATCCTTTGCGGAGAAAACCTATGGCATTGCTCCGGAGTCAAGGTGTCACCCATCACGTCTCCAATGTCTAAATACGTGCGATAAGTATATCTGGTGGTTAAGGGGTTTAATGCTACAAATGGTCAATAAACTGGATAGGTTCCCCATTTTGAGAAACCACCATGTACACAAACATGTGTGACTGTAGTTTCGATATTGTTGGATATGCTGTCATGGTATTAGCTGTGGTTCTTGGATTCAAAACAATAAGAGCAACAACATCAACAACCCTTGGGAAAAATCATCACCTAGATCTTTGTCAAATTCATCTCCATTCTGGGTGATGGACCTTGAAAAATTATAGCAAGCAACAACAATGGTTGGCCCCAACTAAGGACAGCGCGCATGTGAGTTTCAGTTGCACGGGGTCCATTGGCCTCCCACCACAGAACAACGGGAAATGTGATGGATCACCAAGGATCAACCACCAAAGAACCTCTCATGAGGAATCATCTGTTCAAAGCACCCAAACAATTGCAAGCTGCTCAATAGCCTATTAAATTCCAGTGTGGATCTTACCATGGTGCATCCCCAACACCTGGCAACGCCGCAGCGCAACCGGGTCCCCAAATTGGAAGCCCAAAGAGCTCGAACCGCTCCATCCGCTGGGGTCGTAGCTGAGTCCGCTGGCTTCAGACTGGAAGTCTTCGGGGTTGCTGGGGCGGAATCTGCCACTCGGCAGGCACGGCGGGCTGCCAGTTGCGCAGTGAAAATCTTCGGGCCTAAGCGAGCGAAACGCAGCCAGCAACTAAAAAAGTGATTCATATGGAATGATTGATCGTGATTAATGATAGCTAGAATGAACATTAATGGCTAATGATTAATGATTTGTCATTGATTGTTATTACTCGACTATCATTGAACATGAATGACTAATGAGAGCTAGATCGGCAAGTTGAACAGTAACTGCCAGTCGTTCGGCAGCGGTGGTAATGATAGCCAATCAATATTATTGCAGAAAAAAATCAACTGATAGTGATAAATGGATATTAACGACTATTACTGAGTAATGATAGCCACCATCTGGTTGCACCACTCCCTGCAGCTCTTTAGCTCCCCCTTTAAAGGGATTGAACGGGATACCCCTGGCTCCGAATCGCTCCCTGAGAATCACCAGCTAGATAGTTAGTCAATGAAGGATTGCGTTCAACAAAAACTCCAAGCACTGCTTTTTTGGGGTTGGTTGGTTCATGTTGTTGCAGGTCTCAGCTGGACGGCGGCTCGCGGCTGCGACCAGTTCAGAACAAGCAGGAAAGGTCGGGGGGTCGGGTCTCGCATCCACTCAGGCAGATCTGGGGTCGTTGATTGAGTGCATACATCTCTGGTGGATGTTTCAACCCCTAGGAATTTAGGTGCCAACATAATCAAGTGATCATTTTTAGCTTTAGAAAGTATACAGGGTGACTTCTTAAAATAGGGAGCCCCCAAAATGGTTGGTTTATTAGTATAAGTGGGGAATAAACTGGATGGTGTCGGGTACCCCTATTTTGAGAAACGCCCATGTTAGTAAAACAACCAACCATCCCAAATACGTTTGGTGAAAGGAACAAATGTTTCAAAACCACCATCAGCTTGTGCTTTATGACACATGCTCGACGACGTGCTTGTTGCCTTCGATAAATGTATACATTTATGTGTATACAGTATACATTAATGGCTGTATGTTTATACATGACTATGCAAATGTACATGTATACGCGAAATATAGATCATTCTATAATGTACGCAAACGGAAATTCATATAGAGCGGACACCGTCTTGTTCCTTCCTTGAGGGTTGGTTGAATACCAACGAACCACAGGTAGTGCAAACATCAGGCCTTCTGATTTGGTGTGCAAGAAAAATGGAACCTGAGAATATTCACCTTTCCCAATAGACATGCAAACTGGCATGGAAGGGTCATACAAATAAATCCCCTGCTGGCCAAATGGCTTCAATGTCAAAAGCCCGGGGCGCAGAAGCCAAAGAATCAACATTAATCAAAGATTCAAAATGTTACTAAACCCCCACGTTTGATGGTAAATGACCACCTATTAAGCTGGTTAAACCGATGGTTTGTGAGCAATATAGATTTACTCCTAAGCATTTGCAGTTCAACTTCCTGCTTCAAAAAACATTTGCTATGAAAACTTCCCCAATCAGACCTAGGTACAAACAACCAGCTACACTCCAGCTGATTCTTAGGTACAATAACCAGTTCTGAAAGCTGTCACATTCTCTGGCATGTTGATCTGCTGGAAATATCGCTATGGCTTACAGGGTATGACTTGAGCAGTCTCAAAATTCCGGTGTTGCAAAGGACATGGATAACGCTACATGGTGATTGGGAAACTTCGGAGCCAAACAAACAATCCTCCGACTGCGATCCAGCTTAGAATTCAACCAGGTCATAGCATTCTGTAGTGGAAATGTCAACCGGGATCTACTGGGAAGGTTTGGTTGACATTTCCACTACAAATTCTATAGCCTGGTTGAGTTTCAATTGAAGGTTTGGTTTTAGTCCTTCAATTGGTAGCAGCTACTGGTGAGGACCAAGGCGGACCAAGGCTGAATCCACAGGGATTCGATGGTACTGCTGAGGCACCCCTATCCAGCGATGAGTGGTGGCTTGACGTGTGAGGCATAGTCAGCAATGTATTGATAATGGTACGTTTAAATACATGCAAAAAAGGAAAACTTGCGACATAATTTCATCTTGGTCTATAAATTGCGTTATAACTTAAAATTTCCGCACGACAAAAAAAACGTAATCGATGCGAAATGGTCTTTATTGCGTACCCAACTCAGTGAGTGCACTGGGTGAAGGTGGTGGGCCGAATGACAAGAATGGTGGTTTCTCAAGCCATAGGTGTACCCAACAACGTTTGGTTCATTACTAAAAACGATTACACAAGGATGATTTGGGGGGTCCCCCGTTTTTGAGACCCAAATGAATGCCACTTCATAGTCATGACGAGTAGCTCTTCATTGCTAAGACTCTATAGTCGTAGTGGAACAGTTTCTTAAGAGTGGTGATGAGTGATGATGAGAACTTGGGAAACAACCAAGGATTTTGATGATGAATTCATGCCATATCCAATTTATGAAGATCCAGAACATTGATTGGATACGAATGCAAGACCTGATGAAGCCATAGATATAGTTCATCATGAACATATAGTCATTCACCACAATTCTGGTGAAAATTCCAAGCGTCAACACAATGCTACGCTGCGTTTGGGGTGGTGTTTGATCCATCGCTGTGTGGGCATGAAATTTGTGGAGGCACAATTGGTGGTATGCATCGGTAATGTTGACCCTGGATTCATAAACCTGGGTTTGTTAATTAGGGGGTACCGGTACCATGTCTGTATATATTGGGAAATCATGACTTTGAGCGGACACCCCCTGTTAATCAACAGGGGGGTTCTCAATCCAGAGTTAGCATGATGAATGAAATAGAAAGAACTTATTTAGACATTATCAACCAAATATGAACCTAAGCATGCATTGCACCTACACATGCATCCCACTGCGGACTTTGATAATAATATTGTTGCGTTTTTCAACAGATTGAAATCAACTATTAGCTATTCTATCAAGTCCTTGTCCCTAGCCAGTTTATTACCAACATATTTGAACTATGATAATTGTACTTTTGACATGACCAAATTTGGCGATCAACAGTATAAAGTGTTGGGTTCACCATGAATAATGTGCATTGGCAAGAAATGTTACCATTAGAAAGGGCTGGTCAATCATTATTGTCCAATTAGTTAACCACAAATGAAATATTAATCAATTATCTAACGTTGCACGACCAAGAGCTTATTTACGGCCATTTATCACTAGGTAACCAAGAACCATTTATTGTTACTGTAACCATTACACTATAGATTATGAACGTAACATCCATATACAGCATCTAATTATTTAGCACAAATGATCAGATAGTTGACATTCATCATTAATCTAGACTTAAGACCCAACATCCAACAACCATAATTATTCAAAAATCATCATCCGTGAAAGGTCGGCCCCCAAACGCTTAAACTGGTTTTGAAACTAAAGCTACATCCAGCATAATTGGTACTTACCCTAGTTATAACCTAACGATCATAGCTGGCGAAATGGAACCCACGTAACGTGTCATTTCACACAACGCTTCCCCCTGGCCGTCGTCGAGCGACAGTTTCCCCAAAGACAAACGCACGGAACGCTGACGACTGCCGGGGGCAAACGGCCTGTCCTGGATGCGTGGCGGCACCCAGAATGGTTCATGAGGCGTTTTGGAAATTCTCATCTGGTTGGTGGATTCAACCCCTATGAAAAAAATTGGTAAACCAACCATTTGTTAATGGTTACTAGGGAAAATTGACAATGTTTGAAACCACCAACCAGTCATTTAACAGTTCGCCAATGTTGACATGCAGGCGGTGCCACAGGGATGCGCCACTCATCATCCAATATAAATCATTTTGAGTTATACATACGTCAAGCATTTTTGGAGGCTCCTTATTCTAAAAAACCACCACCACATGTGTTTGTGGCTGACCACGCAAACATGACTAACAATGGTTTACCAATTCATTCCGAAACATGATTTAGTAATGGCTAACCAGTGCGGTTGTCTTTGTGTTTAGACAGCAATGTTATCATTGTTGTTTACCAACAAACATGTGATGAAATATAAAGAAAAAATAGCTTTGCTATTGTGGAAATCGAATTTTTGCTTTGGCAACAATAACGGTTGTTTGCAAACTGTTTTTGCCAAACCAATACGTTTAGCAATTTGCCGCTATCAGAGTAGGCAAACGGATTCTTGAACGTTTCACTGCTTTGTTGCTAGATAATGATTTTCCTAATGTTATGTTCTCCGGGGTTGATTATGTGGGGTTGATCATGTTATCATTGATCAAGTGCTGCTGGGTGATAATATGTAATTAATTTTGATTTGTCTTGCTTTTCTATTAGCATGAAACAATTAACTCCTGAACATGAACGTCGTATGTCGCTGGTGAACAAATTGGTGTTCAAGTGAGTGATGCAACTCATTCATAGATACCCGTATCGTGACCCTCAGGTGCCCCACAAACATGGGCAGAAGTCCCAAAGTCATAGCTATGAATCCCAAAATAAAGCCGGGTAACTGAGAGTCAAGGTAGCTCTTTCATTTATTCTGCCATGGTTTCCATACGACAATTTTGTCTGTCATAGCTTCTCGCATGGATTCTTGCTGATATAGGTGCCATGAGACCTGCTCTACTGTGGAGCGACCAGGGTTAATGAAGCCATGGTTAGTTCACCATGGTTAGGTGCACCCTATTTCTGGTAGTTGAACTCAGATACCTGCACGACATTGTACTTCCACTTCTACTTCTACTACATCTTCTGCTACAACAACCACTACGACTACTACTCCTACATCTTCTGCTGCTGATACTACTACTGCTACTTCTACTTCTACTTCTACTACATCTGCTACTTCTTCTTATACTTCTACTTATTGCTTCTACTTCTACTACTACTCCGGCCACCTGCTAATGCTATTGCTACTAGTACTGCTTATTCTTCTACTACTACTACCACCACTATCACCACTGCTACTACTACTGCTACCACTACTAGTACTACTGCTCGTGCCACAACAGCCCATGCTGCATCTGCGATGTCGCGATGTCCTCTCTCAGCACAGATGGACGCCTGAGCACGTGCTGGACAGTCCAATCTTCGAATGGAATCTGGTCGCTAAACGTTTGGGAATGATTCGCGTTGGTCAATGACTGCAGATCATTGGTTTATAGTGCCTTATGAAGGGTGACATTGATAAATCTATTGATAAATTGATAGTCATGGCAAAGTATTGCAGTAGTGCTTTGTGGTGATTGAAATTGCTCCAATACGGAAGTGCTGCTTAAGATGCTTAGTATTGATCATCTATTGGCCATCAATATGGTGCATAACCAGTCGTGAATCATAACCCACAACAAGCGACAATAAACCAGCGCACCTTGCGGCCTGGGACTGCGCATGACCTGATTCGCTCCCCAACAGAAAGCACTGATCCACCGGAAGGGCCACCTGGTATCGTCGAACTCGGCCTCCAGATCGCCTAGCGACGCTAGGACACCATGAAAGTCGGTACCATAAATCTACCATGAGCAACCAAAACCCTATAAAAGGTAAGTTTTACCCTCCCAAATAGAGAGCGGGGGAAAATACGGGCCCCATTTTTTCATGGTTATTTGAGGTTTTTAATGATTTCCAAGTATTTGTAACAAAGATTACCTAAATAGGATTGAATCATGTTCATCCCTTGCAAACCCCTGCGTTCAACACTTAGATCCATGCATGACACCATAAAATTTGTTTATCTATATTTGTAAATGTTCAAAGAACATCAGGAAGTGGTTACATGTATTCATGGCTGTTACAATCTAACGATGCCTGAATACCCATGGGCTGGGCTACATTCTGTGGATACCAGGTTGGAAACTATTGCTGATGCAATGCTACCTTTGGAATTAACTCTGCTCTGTTGATACCTGGTTGCAATCTCCAATCCACTGCTGCAGTGCTTCTTGTATAGTTGGGTGATATGGGATGAAATGAATTGTGTTGCAATCTGGTTGCCTATGGTACGCTAGTGCCCAAGTACTCACTGGATAGAATTCCCCTTGTGAAGATTTGGTTGCAATCGATAATGCACTTATGTCTTAACACCCATGGGTTTATGTACTCATGCATTATTACCTATGAGACCAGCTGCATTCGATCCGTCCCTGGTTAAAATCTACCTTGTACTTCTGCCATGTACAGCATATATTGGTATTTGGTTGTTACTTATTATGTGCTTATGCCTTGCTTCCTGCTCATAAAAGCAGCTGCTGGGATAACCAGATGATATGTAAGCCTAGTTGGGTTTATACTGCTTCTGGTTGGGGTACATGGTTCGCTAGAGTCTAACTATCAAAGGCACAGGCTGCAGCCTGTAAAGATCTGCTTGCAATTTATGATGTTCATGTGCTTTTGGATTGCTACTGATGGATTAAGGTGGTTTCATGCCACATGCAGTACATTGCCATTTGGTTGCCATCTATCATGTACTTATGTCTTGCTAGCTAGGGGATTGGCTCCCACAGGAATGGTAACAAATATATAGAAATATATTGATATGTCAGTGTTTATATATATATATAGATATATATATATATAGATATATATATATATATATATACATATATATTGCCTTAGTTGGGTTTTATTGCAAAACCAGTGCCTAAGTACCCATGGGTTAAGCTGCATTCTATTGGTTCCTGGTTGCCATAGTGTATTTCTGTTGTCCTACCTACAGAGTTGGTTCAAATGGCCATATGGGATGACCTGCATTATAATGCTGTCTGGTTGTAGTCTCTGTTGAGATAGTGCCTAACTGCATTACACACGGGATGTACTGCAGCTTACAATATTTACAATTTTAGCCAGCTTGTTCTCAAATTTGATGGCAATTTACATGTTTTTTTGGCGCCTGAATCCCCAAGTGGTGGTAACACTTTGTAAAGCCTCGGTTGGGTTCCTGAAAAGTAATGCCCAAGTGCCCATGGGCAAAGTTGCCTTATATTGATGCCTGGTTGCTATCTATCATAGATTTCTGCTTTCTTACCTATAGAGCTGTGTCATATGGGATGACATGCATTAAATTGCTACATAGTTATTTTCTGGCCAGCTAGTGCTTAATTACAAATAGGGTTTGCTGTAGTTAGTAGCATCTGCAATTTTAATCTACCATCCCAAATGTAAATTGATTTCGACACTGCTGCCTGCATTCAAAATTGAATATTGGCATTTCAATTTTGAGTTTGGATTTTTTCTTTTTTAAGTCTAGCATTGGCAATTTCATTTTAATGTCGACAATTTAAATACCATATTTGCAATGAAAGTCTTACATGGCATTCCCACATAAACTTGCAAATCGGAAATTTTACTTTAGTATTTGCAATTTAATTTAATATTGGCAACGTATTGCCCTAGGATCTCCCAATAATTACCTGAGTGACCTATTTTGAGTTTAGATTGCCAACAGTAGTTGTTAATGAGAATTTCTTTCCGGGCGGAAGCAGCGGGACAACCTCTGGGAGAAGAATCTCCGGTCATCCCTCCCCGGGGGGGGGCAAAAAAAAAAAAAAAGTTTTTTTTTTTTTTTTTTTCTGGTCCCCCCCACTCCAAGGGATA
>VSDK01014127.1:164660-185724 GCA_009767595.1 Symbiodinium kawagutii
GAGATTCTTCTCCTTGAGGTCAATAATTGAATTGGCAATTCAAATTTGCTTTTAATTTGCTTTTGGAAATGGAAATTCAATACGAGGAATTTAAAGTTTTGAAAACTTGATATGTTGGCAGTTTAAATTCATGATTGCAGCTTGTTGATCTTTAATAAAGAAACTTCCAGATGAAGCAAAATCAAGATCAAACAGCCAAGAAGGAAATCCAACAATTCAAGAGAAGAAAACCCTTAAGTATGAAAACACTGCATTTTTACAAAACGTGGAAAAATGGGGCCCGTATTATCCCCTTTTCTGCCCAAATATGGGTTATAACCTATAAAAATGATGGTTTTTGAGGCTCATGGTACCCTATGCTTCCCGTTGCCATGAAATAGTAGGTAGCCAACACCAGTCACAATGGTAGACACCAGCTGGCTCCCTACTGCTGGTAACCGGAAGCACAGGGATAGATAAGCCAGTGACATTGTCCAAGAATCTCCTGTGGGTTTCACGCTCAGTGGTGTTGGGAGGCTATGGCAACATTGGGATATGGAACCAACTGTATTCATTGAATGCTACTCCTATCCTGTGAGGTTGCAAGATCAGTCTCTATTATATAGCCGACTGGGAGGTCCATGATTTTGTTTGCAAAAGCTCGATTGTCTTGTGGTTTGCAGGCAAATGTTTCTTGTCGAAGTAAACCCACGTATCAAATGCCTTTGTTTTCCAAAGGAACCGATGAGCTGATAAATCGAGAGGCTTGTGAATCGTGAACCATTTTAAGCTGATAAATCGATTATCATGCCTTTGTTTTTCAAAGGAACCGATAAGTGCCCCTACAATCGCTGCGGAATCACAAGGTGGTCCCCGTGTTCTTCATCCCAACCTGGTCGCAATGAGCCAAGACTTGGCTCTCTGGATGATCCCTAAAAGAGGAGAAGCAAAGGCAACTGTTAAGGACTTGCCAACCGCAAAGGCTGTTGGACCCTCCTACCATGAGCAACCAAAACCCTAAAAAAGGTAGGTTTTACCCTCCCAAATATGGGTTATAACCTATAAAAATGATGGTTTTTGAGGCTCATGGTACATACTGCCTATGATCAGTGTACCCAGCATTTTTATGCATTCCTTGAACTGCAAATGGCAATGATAAACGATCTGGAGTTGCGGGTCGAAACCTGATTGCTCAATAGCTTTGACAGGGTCAAGAGCTGCCAAGAATGCACGAGAACCTACTGTGCTCCTAAGTTCGCTAATAGAACATAAGCATAATGAGATTTTACTTGTGCCCAATCAGGGACATACCTCTAATAGGCAAGAGGCAAAATATGAAGAGGATTTCGACGTGGGTCAATGATGATCAATCACACCGTGTTCTTCCCAATATGTGCTGAGCCAAAAGAGGGGGGCTTGCCCAAATGAGAAATCACATATTTTGTTTCTATCAACTATGGATTATATTTATATATATAGGCTAGGATAAGCTATATTATTTTTCAGAGCCTGAATTCACATGTTTAATCAGGAAGTCAATTTTTGTTGGGGAGTGCAGCATTCACGAACACAGCCACATGAATCTGGCCAGGAGTCATTTGTAGTCATTTGTAGCAGCGGATCGACCATGGCCGGTGACATGGTTTCAACACCGGTGACAAACTCCCCATCACTCCCCACGTTCATATCTCTCTATTCCTGTATGCACGCACACGTGTGCTTCTATATAGACGTTTCTGAAAATAGGGATACCCCCAAAGTCATCCAGTTGATTAACCATGTAAAGTAATAAACCATCCATTTTGGGGGTAACCCATTTCAAGAACACACCATATTATGCAAATTAATGACTCATACACAGGTAGCTTTCCAAGGACTGGTCTCGTAAACGGTACTGTCACTCTTGCTTTTGGATTCTCATGGCTAGTGGTACATGTACATCGCTTGCTTGTTGTTTAAGCGTTGATTGTCCAACTAGACCGAGATCACAAGATAAGTCAACCCGAAGTGCTGTGATACTGCATTCAATATCAAAGACCCTGATGAGGGAACGTCAGCTGCCAAAATGGTTTCCCCTCCCCTATTAGCTCACCAAAGAATATGGAATAAACAATATTGTTGAGATGCGGATGTTTACCTAGGCAAGTTTTGTGGATATGGCGCTTGTGTCCTATGACTATCCATGATACTATTATACATACAAGGAATGTCAAGCACATTGTAGTAAAGGGGCCATGCGATCTTTGGACATAGATATTGAGTTTTACATAGATGATAGTGATAGGTGTATGCACTTGCTTTGTCAGTAAAGTCTCTGCCTGTTTTGTTCGTGGAACCTCCCACAACACAATTTCAACATATTTCACCTCATAAAGACACTCAGTATGTCAAGCATGGAAAATTATGGAAATCATCTCGCAAACACACCCAGAAATGAGATCCTTGAGTTTGCACATCTGGTGGTTTCTCAAAATATGGGTATTCCCCAGTTCTCATCCTTTACATTAAGTAGTTACAGCAATAAACCATCCATCCATCCATCGCTTGGGGTCGCCAAACTGGCTAGGTCCAAACCACCTGCTCTTCACTTGCCACGAACAGAAAACAATAGAAGCTGCTCAAGGAGCCAACAACGAGCCACCCCCATGCCTGCAGCTATTGGAGGTACTGAACGTCGAGTGTTCTGCAACCTCAGCAGGGAAGTGCTGCTCCAACTCTATGCGAGCGCTTTCGTGGCGTCCCATGTGGGCCCTGGGAAACACCAGCTGTAACTGGTGTAGTTTCACCGAAGTGAGCCAGTTGTAGGGGTTTTAAAAAACCAGGGGTTAAAATAAAGTAATAATACTTGAAACTGGCTGGTTGTGATTTCTGTCAGTCGTAGGGGTTCTAATCGAACGATTTTCAGTGCTCGGGGCACACCTTGCATATATATATATATATACTTATTTAAATAAATAAATAAATATATATATATATATGTATACATTTGGCATATGTAAATTCATGTTTTTGGAGAAACAAGAAAAAGACAGAGAGAGAGAGAGAGAGATTGATGGGAATTTTCATGCAGCCAGTGTAGATGGTATGATCAGTAAGCAGCACCTATATCAAACAGATCTAAGCAGCCAGTATATATATATATATATATATATATTTGTTACATACCTGCACAGTATGCTCAACTCCAATTCATGTCAATATAGTTTGACATATCATATGAGAAACATATGAACAGCGAATGAAACAAGTCATCCTCTGCATCTGGTAGATTACCATCACTATGTTCCGTGCACACAAGTTACACGCACCTGTTTAGCTATGCAAACAAATGCTTGGTATGTACTGTATGTCAATATATGCATGCATATGTCAATGGATGGAGGAGCCACAAAGCCAGGAGTGATTTGGTGGTTTCTCAAAATAGGGGTACCGGTAAATCATCTGTTATCAACCACTGAAAGTAAAAAACCAACCATTTCTTTGGGTTCCCAATATATTTTGAGAAATGCCCATATGGTTATTTGAGAGTCTCAACCAATGAGTGTGGCTTTGTGTGGTCTACTGGGAAGCCCCTTTGCACGGAAGGAAAAAACCACATTTTTTGTGTCACGAGTGAAGCGTTTACCTATCATCGACCGCTCACCAATCATTTCGCCCAGCTGATTCACCAATATCAACCATTATCAAGCGCAACTTTTTGGCATTGTGTTTGCCCAGCTGATTCACCATTATCACCCCAAGTCAGTTTGTCAACCATTATCAACCATTATCAACCATTCAAGATGCATCACCATTATCGACCATTATCAAGCAACAAACTGACTTGGGGTGACACCGATGACAGGCAGCTTCGCTGCTCCATAAATCTATGCCAAAGTGGCGGCCTCGATTGGTGGCTGTGGCTATCATGCTGGGCTCACCCAGGCCACGGTTCTCTCATGGCTCAGCCCGGTGCTGCCCTCTCCCACAGTGATTTCAGGCTGTTGATTAGATGGCTAAGCCACCTTGGATCAACCTGTTGATGTGATGCTCATCTCACCTAAGATCATTAAGATCTATTGGCCGCTGCTTGTTTCCGTTCTTTCCCTGGTGGATCTGCACTCCGCTTTGTCAACCATTGATTCGCCCGGAAAAAGGAAAATCGATGGTATTGAAGGACACTAAACCCTGCATAAATGACAGCAAAGTAATTGTGTGAGTGTGACTTTGCTGATTCGAAAAAACTACTGCTGAAAAGAGACACTCACTTGCCTTCTTTCCCCTCAGCTGAATA
Source organism: Symbiodinium kawagutii (assembly GCA_009767595.1). Classification (NCBI taxonomy): domain Eukaryota; class Dinophyceae; order Suessiales; family Symbiodiniaceae; genus Symbiodinium; species Symbiodinium kawagutii. The sequence continues at coordinate 168,913 of VSDK01014127.1, forward strand.
TGTGGAACCCAAGCCAAGCACTTCCCATAAAAAAAGCACTTGACTGGGTAATAACCAGAACTTTGAGAAACTTTGAACCCTACAAGACTGAAACTAGAACAATATGTATTCCACGATTTACACAAAAAATGCAAACTAAACTGCCAGCTTTAGTGGGTTGAGTGGGTGAGATTTTTGGCTAAAAGAATGGCCGCAATCCCCAGTCATCCCACTCGCCATCATGGCTGTGATCATCCCCATGAACGTCATGAAGCATGGGATGTTCATCATTAACTTGTCATGAATCATCATCAACTTATCATGAATCATCATTCATCACCCATGATCAACCATCATTCACCACCATTTACCATCACCCCAGGTAGCTTAGGCCCCCTGGTAGCTCCAAATAGCTCCCCACCACCCCGGCCGACAGCCCTGGCAGCGCTGGCCATCGCACCTGACCCCAGGAGCGGCCGCGCGCCCGTCGCCGCCGACCTGCGGAAAGTGGAAAGGCAGTGATGGTTAACAATATGGCGAGCTGGGTCAATATTGATCAACCAACGTTCATGGGGGATTTCCACCAACAAAACAAGGGAAAACAATGGTTGATGATAGGGGGTTAACAATAGTCAAATGGTTTGTTAAGAATAACTGTATCACAATATAAACAATAATGGTTTGTTAACAATAACTAACCATATGGTGGTTTCTCAAGCCAGAGGGGGCCCCAAAGTTATGGCTGGTTTATTACTATAAATGGTTAATAAGCTGGATGATTTGGGGGTACCCCTATGGCTTGAGAAACAACCATATAGTGAATGGTTCGGAATGATAATAGATTTACCTACATTGACCTATAAAATGACCCAAATGGTTTCTTGAAATAGGGGACCACCAAAAAATGTGGGTAATATAATTAACATCTAATATAGCATTAGTAAAAGAATCGTGTCAACATAGTAGTGGTAACACTATATTACCAATATGTATTGGTAATGGTAATACAATATAGTGGTTAATATAATGGTAATACAATAAACATCTACTGGTAATATAGTGGTTAATGTAAAGTAGTGGGTCCTATTATATATTGGTAATGGTAATGTATTGAATGGTTTGGAATGTTTCATAACGGTTAATATAAAGGTCAATGTAATGTTTATATAATGTAACGGTTAATGGTTGATACTGGTTTATAATGGTTTATAATGGTTAATAATGGTTTAGAATGATTAGTATAATGCCTTGGAATGGTTTATATGAATAGTGGTTAACAGTGAGCAAATTGTTTATCGAATGGGCCAATACCAGTTTAGAATGATTAATACAATGGTTTAGAATGGCCTATCATAATGGTTAACCCTGGTGAAACATAGAGGATCATAACCAACAATAGTGGATAAACAACTATAGATATGATATGTTGTCCAAAAATGGCGGTACTTGCCAAGCATCCAATGAGAGGCATCACTAATAGGAAAACCTGTGACAACCCCCAGTTTTATAGATTTGATAGGGAAAAGCCAGAACAACAGCCGCTTGTCCAATTCATGCGGCCAAACCATCATTTGATGAGTCTGTGTAATCATCGCTGAGGTCGCACGAATCCCCGTGGTTCACAATGTTGCCCCAGAATCTAAGACGCTGAGTGCCAGTGCAGTGCACCGCTTCAAACACAGATTCCCTCCCAAGTTCCGGATGCCTCAGACTCGAACTGGTCCAACTTCTTTTCAATGGCCACTTGATGTTGTTGGAACAGATCTGCAGTGCCGCTCTGTGGGGAAGACTGATCCTTGGAAGACCGATTGGGCAATACTTAGTTTACTAGCCAGTGGTTTAAGGGCTACCCGCAGTCCTTAGCTTCGCAGGGACAATCGCGTTGGCTCTTTTCTGAGCGGTGACTGGGGCTCTTACTAGCATCCACACAAAAAATACGCTTTCTTACACCACCGTCCAGCTCAGTTTCTGCAAAATAGCGCTGGTTTGCCCATGTTTGCCCTTGCTTGTGCCACTTGGTGCACTTCCCAGTGATATTTTGACAGTTTGATCATCACTGCACCTGGCCCAGCAAAATTTTGCCAACATGCTGGCTCCCAATAGGTATGGCATGTACGCCCCAACATCCCTTGGCCGTCCCGAAGTAATCATGTTTAATGAGGAAAGCAGCAATTTCAACGGAATAACATGTTTCACATTTTTTAGCACCATGGATCTCTCTGGTAAACTCACTCTGGAAGCTGAATAATCAGCAGTTTTAGCAACCAGATACAGCCAGCTATACATCTTAGAACGTCCGCATTTTCCCATACAAAAGGGTAGGTTGCGGCTAAAGCTGGTCATCCAGACCACCATCATGGCTACGGAGGCCGTCTTTGGTCAGCTGCAACCATCAACCATTCTCAACCAGCATGGCTGCGGGCTTTGGATCAAAACCTGGTAGCCCCAGGCTGTGACATGACCAAACAAGTATGGCCCTCGGGCATGTTAGACTACCCCTTTGTGGGGTGGTGTATGTTGACACAACTCGCCGTATAGTTGGTTAATCTCCACTAGTTGTGTTACTTAGTTATGATGCCCAGCTTTATCAATCCTAAATCAGCAACAATAACCATCCGTTGATTGGTTGGTTAAAATCAGTATCAACCATTGTTTCTTAACCATTTGAACTCACCGTGTATCAACCAATACTTGTCAATTAACCATTAGTTATCAACCACTAGCTATTATCCACGAGTTACTAGCCATTAGTTATTAATTAACTATGTGTAATTACCCATCTAGTTTTACCATCCGTTAGTTGCTTATAATCAATCAGTATGAACAAATATAATACCATGATATACCACCACTGTCAACCATTATCAGCCATTATATATATCAACCATTCCTAAACATCATCAACCATAAATGAAGGCAGTGTAGGGGACAGGTCATGGCATCCTACGGACTGTGCGACGCACCTGCAATTCGTACGAAGAGACGCCCCTGCGACTCTTCCAGGGCTTCCTGCGAGCCGAGATCACATGGCCCTGCACCATGGTTGGTGGAGGCTTGGTGATTCACTGATTCATGGATTACTGGTTTTTATGACTGATAAAACATAATCATTAGTTCACTAGTGGCTAATAACCATAAACTGGTATTCACACTATACTTACTCAGTGGGTTTGTTATAGGGGTTGTTCCCATATTGGACGTTTTGGGGGTTCGCCCTAGGGGTACCCCAAAGCCATGGTTGGTTTGTTCCTATAAATGATTCATATAGGCTAGGATGAGAACTGGGGATTCCCTATTTTGAGAAACATCCATATGGGTAATGTACATCCTGCTCATTGGTTGATTAAGATAGGTGATTGTTGCACGGTTGATGGATGTCGGTTAATGGATTGTTAACAAATTTCTACGAGTTATTCATGGGACAACTATTACAGTAACTGAATATAGTGGATAACTTAATAAGGATTATTGGTTTCAAAAGTGAATGGAACATCAATAACTGAAATGTAAATCATATTTCTAACAAATGAAGTCCAGGGAACAAAATGGTCCATGATGAACACCAGCCTGTTCACCCTTCTTAACCATGAACAACCATCAAAACTCAAAGGTGGCAACATCACATCACCGTTCAGTGAAGCCGCCCCTCCCAGAGTCCTTGTTCAACGAGGTCACTGAAGTGCGCATGTTGACATCCTAAACAATGACCATAGGATTTGCTGCTGTATTCTGCTGGCTGTGATGTGGGTCAATTGGTAAGCCTAGAATATATATCAGCACTCAAGAGCAATGGATATATCCATGGGAAGTCATGTATCAATGGATCTATCATCTATGCCAAGCATGCCTTGGATGAAGATGTCATGGACTCCTGGAGAATTCCGTGCTAAACGAGATTTTTCTGCTTTGAAGGGACTTAGCACTAGGAAATGTCCTTGGAACTACTCAGGGATCTTCAAACAAAAGATGAACCAGTCATGGAACCTGAAGGATTGCTTCCTACAAAGCCTTCAGCATCTTGCGGGATGCATATCTTGGGCCGAAAGCCTGACACCCTTAACTGTGAACATTGCAAAAATCACAAGGTTAGTCCGTGTTGTGATGTTCACCAGGATTGGATACATATATATATATATACATATGTAAATATGGGCCAAACACATAAACTAATATATATATATATATATATATGTGAGTGTGTATATATGTATTTATTTCCAAATGTATAAAGGTTAAGCACTCGTTGTTAAAACGACAGAAAGTTCACCACTGTTCAACTGAACCAGTTGCCTGGTGCATTCAGCCGTGGCCGCCAGCTGGTGTGCCGCAGCCACACTGAAAAGTGACGAGAAAAAGCAGTAAGGTCAGACCTGCTATCAACCAGGTTGACAATGGTTAACCATTCTTTATGAATAGAATCACCTTAATTAGTGCTTAAAAATCATGATCATGATAATGGTAAACTATTCTTTATGCTTACAATAAGCTTAATGATAAATGATGATTATGCTTAACCTTAATGGTTGATTAATAGTGGTGGACCCACTGATTGTCAATAATGGTCAACAATGGTCAACCTCTATTGACCATGAAACATGATGTAACTATCAGTCATCAATCACCATAGGACTGGAATCAAGTAGTCGCCAGGGAGCATGGCGACAAACAAAGGCCGAAGCACCAGATTGGCTTCTCAACTTGGGTGTTTCTCATCCAATATGAACCATTTATAGCAACAAACCATCCATTTCGGGGGAACCCTATTTCGAGAAACCTCCACTTGTTGGGAAGTGAAATGTTCATCCCATTTGCAGTGCCAAGCGTTGGCATTCGCTAAAGATCCATAGCAGCATAAAATAGGGTCACCGGGAAACTGGGAGGCAGTAGGGATAGTGAACAGGACTTTGAATCATGGTGGTTTTCCATAAATGGTGGTATCCCAACCATACCAAAATCATCGTTTTACTATGGAAACCAACCAGCGAAATGGGGGGTATATCATGGCCACGGACCCCAATATTCCAAACTATAGGATGATCAGGACAACGGCATATCTTCTTGGAACTATCTCTAATCCAAGGCCTGGACAACAGTCAGATAGTTCTCCCATGTGTTGGTGGATTTCTTCACGGGCGTTCAGAGCTCCTGCGAAGAGTTGTCTAGTTGCCAACTGTAGGAGCAGGCAAAAACACGATTTTTTGTTTGATTAAATGGTGGTTTCTCAAAATAGGGGTACCCCCAAATTATCCATTAATAGTCATTTACAGTAATAAACCAGCTATTTTGGGGGCCCCTATTTTGAGAAACCACCAAATGAGCCATCGAACCATTAAAAACAAGCTTAGAGAGCTCCTTGATTCAATGACAAAACAGTTGGACGAGAGGTTGTTAAATCATGAGCTGAACATCAACAGGACAGCATGATAAATTGGTTGATGTTGGATGGTTTATGATGTGATCGTGATCTAAACACCTTAGAATGTCAAAAAATTCAGCCCTTGCTAAGCTTCATCTGCCTTACAGGGGCGCCCAAGTTGGGGTGAACTTGGGCCAGGATAAGGGGTGACCGGTAGCACCCGTTCTATTTAAAAGAAATAGGAGACATACCCAGGATGACACAAATCAATCACGATGATGCATAGCCTGAACCTGTCACCCATGTACTTGCAACGATGTAACACTACAAGGTGAGTCGTTCGCACTTCCCCGCAGAAAAGGCAACCGCACTCAATGGGATCTTCATGGTTTGCCGGCCCCTGGGTTCTCCCCTTTTGTTCTGCCAGCCATCACCTTGAGTGATGTGAACGCCGTCTGCCTTTGGCAGGATGCTTCCGGCTTCGATGGCGATGAACTCCTGAGGTTTAAGCTGCCAGTAAGCAGTTCCCTTTCAATTGAGTCTACTACTTGGCTTCTACAGTTGTCGTCCACTATGACAATGAAAAGATTTCCAATTCTCAAGTCTCGTATAAGATAAGGTCAGATGCTGGTGGCGCACTTGCTGTCCTGCCCACCCCCTTGCACAATCGCAAAGGCGAGCAACTGGTTCCTGGAAGTGAAACTGTCACCATAGAAAAATATGCAGTTTAGCAAGAAGATCAGTCAGATGTTGGTAAGTATACCGTAGTATACCATACCTGGAGTATCTGGGCAAGACCTACGCAATAGGAGGTAGGCTGCAAACTCATAGCGCCCGAGTTGTGACTCAAATCCCATGGTGGTCCCCTCCCCTCGTCTACTCCAAACATCCGCATGACGCGGTTGCCGACCTGTCAAAGAAGGCCATTTGGGGCTTGGACAGTTTTGGGCGGTGATCCCTTCACTTGGCATCCCAAGACCTAAGAAAAGCAAAACAGCTTCTGGGCTGGCTACCCCGAATTGGAATGCTGACCACGGATTAATAAACTACAGGTTCATAGTCTTATAATCAGTGTATCATAAGGGGAAAATAACCAAGAATAGTGGTAAATTTCATTGGTTGATTAACTATATCAATTGGAGGAGGGGTCCCATTTTAATGGAACAATTTAAAACCACCTGGCTTTGGGGGGACAGCTATAATCAACCAAGTGTTTAGCTTCATCCAGGGTTGGCACTACAAAACCGGCCTTCGCCTCAGCGAAAGCACTGCTGATGAATACGAGGGCTGCGCAAGAACTACAAGTGGCTGGGGCCGGCTCCCGCAACGAGTATGGCTTGGTGTGTGACGGGTGGTTCATGGCACTTCAAATTGAGTGATGTCCACAGCCTGAATGAACCAGTACTGCTTGGTTGGCAGTACATAAGCAACAAAAGGCAACCCTTCAGTAAGGACATCCTGGCGGTGCATGTCAATATGTTGTGCTGTGTCGAAACCAGGAAGAGCTTCGCCGTCGCTGATTTAAAATCTGCTTGCAGCCCGCAGCTGCAGACAAAAACGAGAATCTCTCTCAACGGACATGGCGGAAGAGATGGAGACACAAAAAATGGAATGATACGATGTGGGCTGCGGCAAGCACCAGCTATAGCTGTTGGTCTATTTACCTTACAAGCGCTGGGGGGGCAAGTTGCAACAACTTTTCTGGCTGAGAATGATTAACTTGGATTGATCGTCAGTGTAGCCACCAATACTTGCAGCAGTTCCCAAAAGCATTGAGTAAAGCTCTTCAGATCCCAGGAAACAAACTGCTTCTGGGGTTCTCCCAGCCATGGTTTTTGGGGGAAATCTAAAGCAACCCCCATGATTGGTGGTTGAAACAAGGCTTACCTGTAGATTTTCAACCAGCCCAGCTATCCTCCCTGCTTAATCATCATGGCTCTTGCAACCGCAGGCAGGATCATTCCTCTGTTTTAATCAGTAATAAGTGGCTGACGTTCCATCTTTTGAGCCACATCCAACAACTGGAACCCAGCCAGGCCAAACACAAGCTCTGATGCAGTCTGGAAAGAGAAACTAGTAGTCAAGTTTGACCCATCGATGGTAGATCCAGTTGTAAATAAGCCTTCCTATTTGATGGTGACTCAAGAGCCATCTTTGGTAAGGAAGGGGGTTTTGCTGATATGAATCTCCTGTTACAGGTGTGCAGCGATATCATCAAAATACAGTTTAGGTAGCATCAATGAGAAGCTGTTGGTGCTGCGCGTTAGTCACAAGAGCAAGAAGTATATGGTGATTTCTCAAAATATTGGTCCCCCAGTTTTCTTCTGAACCAACCACTTTTGGGGGTTCCCAATTTTGAGACACCGCAATGTAAGAGTTCATTGTTTCTCCATCTGACATCAAACAATAAGTAGCTCAAGATGGGACCAGATTAGGGACCCTACCCTTCCAGTTACCTCCATAGTAGGTAACCATCTAGTTTCTACCATTGCCTTTTAGGGTTGGTTTCCTACTATAAAGGTAACTGGAAGGGCACGGGGATGTAAACAAATATTCGGAGAAGATAAACAAGTGCATCCTTGACTTGCCAGCAATTCCATGTTACACTTCGTAGTTTTTACACTCATCCAAATGATAGATAGGTCATTAGTCGACTCGATGGTTATATGACGGCCCCCGTTCTTTATAACACTATATGGACTATAGACACTAACTGAAGAATTGATTACTAAAATATCTAGTATTGTCTACTCCATCTTCCCGTGGTTTATGGGTTGTTGGTTGCTAGCCCCATAGTCACCGGCGCATAGCCAACAAATACACGTGAATCAACAAAAAAGACAGAGTGCTTCTCAGTTTGTGATTTGGGTTCAGCTGCGATGATTCTGTGGGTTTGCCGTGGACACATGGGATCCATGTGTGTGTGTGTGTGTGCGTGTGTCCGTTCAGTTGGAGTTGCAAGAGCGTTAAGCTGGTGGCAAATAGAACACTCATGAATTCTAATGCTTAACAACATATGTGGCTTCACAAGACGAGTTCCGGCTATTTTGTTGTTGACAGCATGGCTCATTTCATAATCCTCTGCCAGCAATCCTATGATGAACCCAATACCATGATGATAGTTCTACACTGTCATGTTTTTCACTGCAAATTACACTAGTTAATGATGATAGCTACGAACAATAGCGGCACTCTGATGGGAATCAATGATAATGATGACTGCTTGGTGGTTTGTTTAAAATCGCCAACCAGTTGTTAATAATTAATCACTAGTGAAACTAAAACATGTCAACTTGGTGGCTTATAGATCCCTTTCTAAAAATATATCTTTAGTGGTTATATGGTAAATCAATCATATCCCAAAAAGCACTAAAAACCTAAGTTAGTGGGTATAAGTCATCCAGTCAATCAACCACCAAACAAATGATCATTGAATCGTCATTGTTGGCCTTAGCCGCACTCTCCCGGCGCGCTGGTGGCCCGTTGTGAAGTGCTCAGGCGCTGCACGGAGGAAGTCAAGCCGGCGCTTGTCCACCTGCGCTGGCCGGCGCCATGGAGTGCACCAACTATGAAGACCGTGGCTTGGCAAATTTCTAAACAAACCCTACCCTTCCAGTTACCTCTATAGTAGGGTAACCAGCCGGTTTCCACCATTGTTTTTTTAGGGTTAGTTACCTGTTATGAAGGTAACTGGAAGGGTAGGGAAAGCCAAACAACCCAAGAATAGAAATCAACCAACCGACGTTCGAACTGGTGAAAGTTGATGTCGACATGGTACCAGATCCGAGAGTGTTTGACCCCCAAATGATCATATGTACTAACCAACCACTGTCCAAGAAGGGTTGTCCAAAACTGGTGGTTTCCCCATCAATCCTGGCCATGAACTTGCATGGATAGTATGTGGCACCAATTTTGCACAAATATAGTCGTTTGACCATTGTTGTTCGTTACTATCCCCCTCTCTTTATCATTTGTTAACCATCAATTCAGCACTATGAACCATTATTAACCACTATTAAGCATCATTAGTCATTGCGAAACCCAGAATGATTCTGTGCAATGCAACATTCCATCATGTGATCTCATCATTTCCAAGGCTTGAACTTCCGATCGCCAACCAACTGATCAGCCCTTCAGATCCCTTCAGAGTGGGGGGCCCAAAGGTTATGAGCTGGTTCGCCACTGAACAAGCTCGTTATGCCATACGCAGGTGGCCGGCCCTTCAGCCTTTCAAGAGTTGTACTTATACAATTCACTGCTAGTTATGTCTACCAATTGCCTGCTACCCAGCTGTGAACTCTCCTAAGTCCACAGGCGCCGGGGTACCAGTCTGTACCTAACATCAAGCCCCCAGGGACACCACCACCTGTGGGCAACCGACGTTTCGTCCACGTCCACTACGATGTGGCAGCAGGAGCCTCGCGGTGTACACGTCATGGTGTGATTAATAATGGTTGATGTGTGGCTATGATGGTCAAATGATGGTGGTTAATGATGGTCCATGCAGGTGATGTTCAATGAAAAAATATAGTGAATGTGTGGTCAACAAGCTGGTAAACAATGATTTATAACGATTCATGGTGGCAAACATCATGTTGGTGATTGATGATATTGGCTGGTGTGGTATTAACGGTGGATGACCGTTCTTGTGAATGATGGGTTTATGGTTGATGATGGTTGATGATGGCGAATCATGGTGGTCAATCATGATTAAAAATGATGAACATCAATTGGAGGTGGTTGCTGATGGGTGAAACATGGTTAGTAGTGCTTGGCGATGTTTTGTTCAAGGTTTATGATGTTTATGACAGTGGTCCATTATTCTTATACTTGGTTAATAGGTTTTGATAGCATGAAATACTGTATCATTACTGGTGGTGGTTGCTAACCTGCATTGACAATGGTTCATTAATACTTAATACTTATGGTCAATGACGATGGTTAAGTAGTGGTGATTATACTGAAACACAAGAATGGCTATCCATGATCATCCGGACGGGGTAGGAACAGTCTTAGAGCCATCAATGAACCATTATCAACCAATTTTTAACTAGGGTTATAACTAGTTACAACCCAGAAATGGTTCATAGTTATGAAAATTGGTTGATAAGATGTCCCATGCAACCAACAATCACACACTGATACTTAGCCTAAGCCGATTGTTAACATGGCTCAAAAGTTAAGTGTTGATGACCTAGGGTCAATCACGTTTGTATGTCTCATGTTGCTGAGGGTTGCGGTCAAGGATGTTGAGGTTCTAAACCCTTAAGACAGACATCTCCTTATATGGACCTTCCTGGAACAGAGCACGCGTCTGCGACCGTTCCGCGCCCAAACCACCCGTCCGCAGATCCAAATGGTAAATGTCTGACCAAAAATCCCGCAATGTGTCCAAGCTTCCTGTTTTTTGGCATCACTAATCATTAGTTAGTCATTACTTAAGCATTAGTTAAGCATAGTAAATAATCTTGGACAATGCACTTGTTTATCATAAAAACATATGGCGAGCAGGGCTAGAATCAACCATCCAAAAGCCGGGGGCAGTAGCGAACCCATCCCAACATTTTCAATATTTTGGTAATCTGGCGGCACAAGGAAATTGATCCACAGCCACATACCATAGATCCGAAATCCTTGCTGCCTCTTTGTGATCCTGCACCAAACTGTCCAACAGTAAATAGCATCGGTACTTGTTGATTGGAAGCAAATGGTGGTCGACCACTGAATAACATGTACCTTGCTGCTAGGTGGAAAACGCATGGTTGGTCCAATGGCACCAAATTCACAGTGGCCAGACCGCTTGTTGTTCATCCACACAATGAACCCTTTTGCTTGGCAAACTGTGGACTTTGCACCAACGCTTGGATTTTGAAGTAAGTCCACAATCCACAACTTACAATTTTGACGGAAGTTGTTGTTGGATTCGGTGGACTCTCCTTTTTCTCTGTCCTTGCGCTGGCACACTCTGAAGCAACCGCTCGCAGACCTCCCTTTCCGCCGCTCGTTTCATTTTCTGGAGCGCCAGCTCGTCTGTTTTCCACAGAACTACGAGGCTAAAACTTGGGTATGGCTTAGGAGGAGTGATCCTATGCCAGTGGGTCAGATGACCCAGTACCCCTGGTTCCCATGTCATTATCCATTGTTTTCCCTATGATTTGTTTGGTTGTTCTCCCCTATTTTTGGTTGGCTTCTATTGACCCAGCTCGCCCTATAACTATAAAACCATGATTGTGATGAATAATCGCCCGTGCAAATCTGGCAGCAACGATGATAGCAAGTGTCATCGCTTGGGGAGTCGACTCAAGGCAATTCTAACAAGTAAGCCATACCCGAAAGCGCGAAAAACTGTCCAAAAATCCGTTGGATCGGGTTGATTCTAAGAGAAAATCGCTTGGTTATAGCTTCTGAAAAGCTGTCCAAGAGAAAAGTAGTGCAAAAGGATACTCCAGGTTGATCATCTTGCTGGCCAAGGTAGTTGTGGAAAAGAGAGCGAACAAAAAAACGAATAGTCAAACACAACATATATGGCATATGGGTACGGCTAAGGGCATGTCCAACAAGTGTCGAATTGCCCAAAGAGCTGGGTAAAGTTTGCATGTTTCCCTGACAACTGATATCCGTCCGTACCCTTCAAAACGGCAAAAGTTGACCCCTGAGATATGAAACACATTGGAACATGGCAGCAAAGAATGCGCACATCAACATGTCTCAAACAGTAATGTGCATAAAACATAGTCAACGATAATTATTCAACAACCATTGTCAACCATTATTAGCGATTGACCATTATGAATCTTTGTTTTAACCACTATAAACCACTATGAAACAAAATTTTTACCAGTGCAATGTGACACTGTTTCATCACCCGCAAGCCATCTATTGATGCTGGTTTCTCCTTTACCATTTGCCAGAATCATCCCCTATCTTATTTCATCAGCTGCAATCTTGGACATCCCAAAAAAAATGTTTGGTAGATATCCTCCAAAACAAAGAGGAAAACCGCTATTCTTACCATTCAGCAGGTCTTAACCGCTAGTTCCCACTACTAATCACGGTTAACCATTATAAACCATCATTCAAGCCCTCCACACCATTCTTCACATCATGAACTACCTGACCCGCACATCAGCCACTCATCCACGACGGAAACTGATGGCTACCGTCCTGGAGAAACTGAGGTCGGTGCTGGATGGAGGGGCGCGGATCCCGGGGTAGCCTCTAGATATACCACCAATGACCTCTAGACAATGGCATGGAATCTCCCATAGGACTGCGCAATAACGCCAAAAAAACACAATCACAGTAGTATTCTCCAAAAGAGAATGGCAGCTTTTCATAACCCATTCCTAAGTAGATACTGTAGACGTTCCTTGTTCTGTGTACGCACTGGTATACAAGTATGTACATTGCTTGCTACGGGCTTTTGATGAACATGCGTTTATATCAGTTTATCTCTTCAAACGCACCAAACTAGAACATCTGCATACATTGGTGTGTATTATAGATGTACACACTCATATGGATGGAAACATTTTTAAAAAAAATATATATATATATATAATAGCTACACCCCCCCCCAAAACCTACCTTTTTTACTTTTATCACCATATTTACCATGTTTTTTGCCTTTGTCGATAGTAGTAATAACAATCATAGAATAGTAGTAGGATTAAAAATATTCTTAATAGAAATGAAAATGATAGCAATGACAATATTAATATTAGCAGTAGTAAGAATCATAGTGATAGTAGTAGTAGTAATGATAATATTAACAATAAGAATCATAGTAGTAGTAGTAGTAATAATAATAGTAGTAGTAGTAGTAGTAGTAGTAGTAGTAGTAGTAGTAGTAGTAGTAATAGTAGTAGTAGTAGTAATAATAATAGTAGTAGTAATAATGAAAGCAGGAATAATGATAGTAGTAGGAGTAATAATAATCATAATAAAAATGAAAAAATATTTTTAATAATAGTAAAAATAATAGTAATATTAAAAAATCATAACAGTGAAAGTAATATTAATAATAGAAGCAGTAATAAAAATAATACTAGTAATGCTATGGTAACAACAATAATGATAAAAAAACAATGGTATTAATAGAAATAATATTAATAGTAACACTACTAATAGCATTATAAACAATAATGGTAAAAAAATAAAAATAAAAATATAAATAATAGTAATAGCTCAATAATATGAAAACTAGCAATACTAATAGCAATGTTAACAATAATGGTAATACTAAAAAAAAGTAGTAGTAATTCAATAAAATATTTTATAGCAATACTAACAGCAATGTTAATAATAATGTTAATAAAAATAGAAATAATACTAATAGTCCTAGCAATCATGCTCATAGTCATGGTTATCAAAATAATACACATAATGGTAGTAGCAACAAGAAGAAAATAAAAATAATAGTATTAATAATGAAAATAATAACAATAATAGTCATCAACAATATATTGAGAATAACAATAATAAGAATGGTAATACTAGAAATAATTGCAAGGGAAATAAAAATAATAGTACTAATAATCAAAACAATAACAACAATTAATAGAATAATAACAACAATGAAAATAGAATTAAAATAAAAACAATTATGATAATAATAAAAATAATAGTAATACAAATAACAATAGCACTGGCAATAATAAAAATAGGAATAATAAAAATAAAAATGAAAATAAAAATATTATTAATAATATTAAAAAATATCATGAATCATGATAGTAAAAATCATACTTATAAAAATACTAGTAATAATAATAGTAGTAATGCTATGGCAACAACAATAATAATAAAAAATCCCAACAATATTAATAGAATTAATATTAATAATAACACTACTAAAAGCATTATTAATAATGGTAATAGAAAAAAATAAAGATACAAATAATAGTAATAGCTCAATAATATTAATGGTAGTAGCAATAATAAGAAAAATAAAAATAATAGTATTAATAATGAAAATAATAACAATAATAATCATCAACAATATATTGAGAATAACAGTAATGAGAATGGTAATACTAAAAATAATTGCAAAGGAAATAAATAATAGTACTAATAATCAAAACAATAACACCAATTAATAAAATAATAAGAGCAATAAAAATAATTTTAGAATACAAAAAATAAGAACAATAACAATAACAAAAACAAAAGCATCAGCAATAATAGTAATAGTAGTAATTGTAGTAATAGTAGTAGTAGTAGTAGTAGTAGTAGTAGTAGTAGTAGTAGTAGTAGTAGTAGTAGTAGTAGTGGTAATAGTAGTAGTAGTAGCAGTAGTAGTAGTAGTAGTAGTAATAGTAGTAGTAGTTTTAGTAGTCACTGTAATAATAGTAGTAGTAGTAATAAAAATATTTTAAAAAAATAAAAGCAATACTATTAACAAAAACAATAGCAATAATAAAAGCAGTGGCAGTAGAAGTAGCAAAAACAAGAGCAGTAGCAGTAGCAATATTTAGTAGCAATAGGAAATATATTAATAACAGTAATAATGATAATTGTTGTTGTTGTTGTAGTTGTAGTAGTAATGGCAATAGTTGCATTAGTAGTAGCAAAAACAAAAATAATAAAAATAGAAATAATAATAGTAATAATGGTAATAGTAGCAATAATAGTAGCAGTAGAAAAAATAATAGTCATGATTCAAGATTCCAAATTTCCCCAAGATGCTTTAAGCAAATCCTAAATCCAGGGTTATTGTAAAACTATGCTTTGACAACCTTCATCCATATTGTTCTTGCCTAATAGATTGAAAAGTTGCCAAAAGTTGCCAAAAGTTGGCAACTTTTCTCAGATTCAAGATTCAAGATTCAAGATTCAAGATTCCAATCTTGAATAGCTGTGATAGCCAAGTACTTAAAGCATTTTTACCACCTGAACCGTTTGCAACGTTTGCAAACGAGATCAGATTCAAGATTCAAGATTCAAGATTCCAATCTTGAATCCCAGGACCGGATTCAAGATTCAAGATTCAAGATTTCCACAGGACTCTTTGAGCCAATCTTGAATCCAGGTTGGAACCTTGAATCTTGAATCTGGTTCTGGGATTCAAGATTGGAATCTTGAATCTTGAATCTTGAATCCTGGATTCAAGATTGGCTCAAAGAGTCCTGGGGAAATCTTGAATCTTGAATCTTGAATCCGGTCCTAGGATTCAAGATTGGAATCTTGAATCTTGAATCTTGAATCCTGGATTCAAGATTGGCTCAAAGAGTCCTGGGGAAATCTTGAACCTTGAATCTTGAATCCGGTCCTGGGATTCAAGATTGGAATCTTGAATCTTGAATCTTGAATCCAGTCCTGGGATTCAAGATTGGAATCTTGAATCTTGCATCTTGTATGTGCCCAAAATTGCCAACTTTTGGCAACTTTTCAGTCTATTAGGTAAGAACAATCGAGTTTATGTATGCTCATCAAATAAAAAAGGTAGGTTTTGGGGGGGGTGTACCATATAAATATCTATATCTGTATATATATCTATATATCTATATATGTATATGTATGTATACACGCAAAATCAAACACATACAGTTCAATACATTTGATATAGATGCCTGAATTGTCGACTCACCGAACGGTTTGAAATTGCAGACACCCAATCTTGCTTCCTGAGCTATCGGCCCAAAAGAAGTGCGGCAAGTCAAGTGCAAGAAGGCTTGAGAGCTCAAAGATTATATCCATGGAGCACGATTAACGCATTGCGCATGCACAACGCAGCTCTGTGGTTGAGCGACTGCACTACTGCAATACTTCTGCGGTACTTCTTCCGTCCGTACTACTGCTACTACAGCAACACTATTTCCTCTGTTTTGAATTTGTCTTGCCTTGTTTGAGGCGTAGTAAGTGAAACAATCGCCATCTAGTCCACCGTCAGATCCAGGAATCTTCGGCTCCTTGGAAACAAACTGCTTGCCGCCATGTCCGTCTTAACTGTTTTCCATCTGGGCTGCAGACTGGGACTCCTTAGCTTTCCGGCGGTCGGCCCATTGCTTTGCCTGTTTCCTATATATATCGTTCTTTATTTACCAAAGCTTGCTCTTACGGCGGAGCCGACTGTTGCGCGATAGCGCTGGAATCAGCAACTGATTAAGTTTAGTAAAGACCAGGGTCTGGGGATTAATCTTGGTTATGATTAAAACAGAAAGATATGTTGCAAGTCAATGTGGAATTTTAGTGTTCTCCGTGACAGCTTTGAGAGAAAGCAGCAGTGTTTACATGTATTTGAGTGTTCCCCAAATATCACGCACATGTCTGACATGCACTGGTATGGGACAATGGCTCCGCCAAAAAAACGTGGCAGAAACGCATTAGTGGCGAATTAAAAAACACACATAATCAATCCTTGTGAATTATGTTGTTTTGTGCACTTCAACACATCACTAAAACAACAAGGCTTTAGATTGGGCATCGCTACATAAATGTATATGTAAATAAATAAATAAATATATATATATATATAT
>VSDK01014135.1:0-16419 GCA_009767595.1 Symbiodinium kawagutii
TCCTCTTTTCCAGGGGTCGGCGGCAGGGGGCGGTAGCCCTTAAATTATTACCATCATTTACTCTTTAATATATGGTATTCATATGTATTCTCCCACTCTACATGTCGTATATATCAACTTTGATATGGTACTATATGGCTGTGAGTCAAAAGCCCGTACCCCTGGTTCCCCGATCATTAACCATGGTTTTCCCTATAGTCTGTTGGTTATTATCCTCCACTATTCATGGTTAATATTGACCCAGCTCGCCATATATAGCTGGTCTATCCCCTAGTCTTGTTTGTTATTATCCCCTATTATCAACCATTAACCAGCTACTTAATCACAGCCATATCAACCACATATGGTACTATATCATGATGAAGTACTTCTTATGACATGGTGATGACCCATCGCCATGTCACGTTTGCGCCCGCTCTCCCACAGCTCACCACGTTGGCGACGGGACTGGCAACAGGACTTGGTCCGGTCCTGGCGAAGGTCAAGGTGAGGGTGGGTGAAACAAAAATCATGGACATTTTCGATCATATGTATATATCACTATAAATATGTAAATATGAATAAATCAATAAATAAATAAATAAATATGAATATAAGTATATATATATATATATATTTTTATTATTTCTAAAAACCAAATAAATTGATCATCCATGTCGTTTTGAACATGCTCGTTTGACACACATTAATATAGTTGACTGCAATCAAACTTGCAAGCAATAATTTGCTTGAAACAATAGTTGGATATAGAGCAAATACACAAACTGTTGCTGAAAAACCAAGATAGGACACAACACTGCCCCCTGACCGCTCAGGGAACCACCAGCCTGCACAGACGAAAATGTTGAAGCCTATGCAACACTAAAGTCTATGGAAGGTGGCGGTGATAATTGCTGATGATGCTTTGGCATTAGAACATACGATTGTTTCATATATGTTTAGTGAGGTAATATTTGGCTGTGGGTCAAAACCCCGTACCCCTGGTTCCCCTATCATTAGCCATTGTTTTCCCTATTATTGGTTGGTCATCCCCCTTATAATTGGTTGGCTAATATTGACCCATAGCCATATAGTTGGTATATATCCTCGTTCATTGTTAGTTGATATCCTCCATTCTTAACCATTTAGTGAGGTAATATTTGAACAATTCTTCAAACATCATGTCTGAATGAAAAAAAACATCATCTCGCCATTGCTCAGGGACAAATCCCACCTGCTTGGGTCATGACCTTGTCTGGTCGTCACGATGGTTTCATCACACACCAGTTCAGTCAAGTCAAAGCAAGCCATGCTTCGCATAGGACCAGCGACTATGTCTATTATAATTACCAACCAGCGATCCAACAATGGTAAATAGTGATACGAGTTGATAGTTGGTTCTTATTAATCATAGTAATGATAATTGCTATTATTTAATAAAGATTGGTTCATAGCTGGTTCATTTATCGAGTATTTGCATCAACTATCAACCAACTTGTGGCATGCTTTCGGGTTGATAGTTGGTGACACGCAAACCAGTCATCCAGTCCGTCGCTGCCATTGATTATCATCAACCAATGATTTTAAAGCCAGCTATGATTATCGATGGTTAGGTTAATGGTACATATTTCTAGATCATCGGTGGTTGATCATCAATCATCGTATCTTACCACCGTGACCGCAAGCTTTCTATGACCAACAGTGTATCAGTTGACTATGTATAAGCATCGCTTGATCATGATTTATGATATATCAACCAGCAGTTGACAAACAGCAGTTCGTCATTAGGGGAATGGCTCAAAAATTGGGAATCGCTAGTTCGGCGGCGATTTATAGGTATGCTTCATGCCATATTGGTACTGACAGGTGATCATCGCAAACTCGTGGCTTACTAGTCATTCACCAGTTGGTATCAACATATTTGGGGGGTGTGTTGGAATAGAGGACCCCCCAAAATGGATCGTCTATTACTAAAAATGACTGAAAAAAATATCACTGTCAGCACTTGAGTTGCTGGAGTCCTATTAATAAACGTGTTAATAGTTGCTGGAGTTGATAGGCCAACTAATACTTTGCTGTCAATCATTGTGTCAAGAATGGTGTACCCCAGAATTGGTGGGTTTTGTAGTATTCACCGCTCCTGTTGGATCAAACCCACATGTTGCTGGTTTTTACAAATCATGATAATATAATAGTAGTGGAGATAGTAGTGGAATGTAGTGGAGATTTAACATATTTTGATGGTTTCTCAATAATGATTAATTATTATTGCTTAAATCTCCACTACTTTCTCCACTACTATTATATTATGTTAATCACTGCTGTTAGTAGTCGAGATCATCACAGCAGCAGTGTCAGTGTCACCTGGTCCAGCGGCTACCCGTCGTTGGCGGCGGAACACGACTCGACTCGACGACCCGCTGAGTACGCGCGCTCTCCTGGTGGCCCTGGAGAAGTCCTGGTGAAACGAGGGCGACGCCGCGCATGCGGCGTGACCGATGGAGTTATATTAGGGTGGTTCTCAAGCCATGGTTGGTCAATGATTATGACTTGAGAAACACCCATATGACTGGTCAACTAACTATGGTTAGTTAACCCATAACCATAACTATGGTTAATTACTATCAATGGTTATATGACTTGATATGGAGTTATGCTATATGGGTGTAACTCGATCATTAACCATTGATAGTAATTAACCATAGTTATATGGGAACCCCAAAATGGTTGGTTTATTGCTATAAATGGTTGATGATCGATGATCCTGGGGTACCCCCCATTTTGAGAAACCACCATATACAGAGCAGCGGTGGACAGTCATTGACCCTGTAACTGACCAACAGTGGTAACCATTGTGAATTTTAAGAGTGTACCAACAGTGGAGTAATTCCTACTGGTTACTACTGTTGGTCAATACGAGTTGGGTAATATTCAGAATAGTTGGTCAATACTAGTTGGTCAAAAATAGTTGCTCAATAATACTTGATGATGGAATGGTTGATAGCTCATGCTTGCTAATGCTGGCTCCTAATGGTTAAAAAACCATGGTTGATAATTAAATGGTTTCTACCGTTGATTACTAATATTGGGCAATGGTGAATAACAACTTTGGTGAATAGTGGATCATAGCCGATGCTTATTATGCTGGTTAATGGTTGAAAAAAGGCGTGGTTGAAAAAAGGCGATAAGCAACAAAAAGAATGGAACCACTGATGATTAGTGGTATCTGACAGGTTCATATGATGGCAAACTACTGGTTGATAAGGGTCAACAACCAATGGTTGATAAGCTGGGAAATGGCTGATGAAAAGGGAGAACAAATATGGGTGCGCTTAACATCCCATGGTTGATGAGCTGGTTCATGATGGATATTCGTTGCGCATAACCAACAAGAACAGGGGATTTACCAATCATCCAAGAAATGGTTAAAAGAACAGCCTGACAAAGGTTCTGAAATTGGTATGGGATTTTTATACACCAGAGTACCATAGTTTTGACCCACAGCCATATGAACTTTTGACCCACAGCCATAGTTTTGACCCACAAGAGAAACCTGTATATACTTATCTATCGATCTATCTACCTATCTATCCATCAATCTATCTATCCATCACTCTATCTATCCATCAATCTATGAACCTATCAATCTATATGGAAATGATTGAGATTGATCAACATTTCAAAATATTATACTGTATCCGAGGACAAACATGTATATATATATATATGTATAAACATCGTTGTATCTGAATTAATCATTGTATATATAGACAGAAATATGAGTCAAGAATTGACTATTTGACCAACAACGATCAACCATGATCAGCCATCACTGCTTCACAGCAACTGTCTAGCCCCTGGTTTTCGGTGCTTACCTATGAGAAATTGAGCGGTTTGGGTGTGGGGCAGACTATAAATGATGTCCCTCTGGGGAAAGTCCTGGAATCACTGTGGTCACCAAGTGGCCTTGCTCGCAAACTGCTGAAAGAGGAGGATGTGCTGGTAAGTTGAGATTCCCGTAAATAGATTAGGCTCAACATGACCTGTCAGCATCATTGGCCGTGGACCGATTTTGCATCCGTTCTTGCTCTCAAAACTCAACAATGGGGTCTCAGATCATGAAAACAATCACTGCTCTTCTACCAGGACATGCGGTGACAAGGACATATTATCATGAAATATCCACATTTGTGGCTTCACAAAGAGCCGGATCCACCCGAAATGACTTCTCATGCTGGCACGGGATGAATGACTTGGGGTAAGATGTGCACCATGGATACACCACCAACCTGACTGTCGCTTGAAGACCGGCGAGGAATTGTCGTGGGAAAAGAGCAGGTCAGACTCTGCCCTAGGCCCTAGGCTTCCAGTTCCCTATGGGATAGGATACCTGTGGGATGGCTAGTGCAGCCTGACTAGGCAACAACTGCTTGGAACACATCTACGCAAACTGCGGTCCTCTTGCATCGCAGGCACCATTTCGTTTCGGCAACGGGCAATCTCCCAAACGGGGCGGCTAAATCAATTCACTCAATGATCTTTACCGGCTGTGTATGAATGCTGGATGGAAGAATGTTGGCTTAATGATGGTTTCTGGTGGAATCATTACTCGATTCGGAAAGCCACCAACCTTGTTGAGGGCACACCATATTCGCTTCGGACAATTTGTGAAACAGGATCACCTGAAATGTGCCAGAAATCAATCTAGATTGCTCTACCTATACACAGGCACTGTTGACAAAGTATCTGAGTGAACATGTATCCGGCTTATGCAGTTCCAACAAGATTCATCACTTTGTGAAGTGAACACATCTACGAAGTTCTACCCTTGAGCAAATGCCAACTGCCAGCGTGCACTGTTCGCTGGCGATGAGGATTGGGGCGCAACTGAATTTTGTGGAAAAGAGCCTTCGATCCCGTCCGCTGTTTTGAGTGCCATGGTTAATGCAACAACAGCTGGTTGATGATTAACAAAACCATCGATGATTAAGAAAGCCCACTGCTTTCATACAAGCTTGGTTTGTTAACCATCAACCCACTGGTTAATGATGGTTAAACCCACTGGTTAACCATCACTCCATTATTTCAGCTTCGATGATTAACAAGCAACAATCTTCCTGAACTTGTGGTACTCCCACATCGAGTGCTTGTCGACTCATGGTTCCCCAGCAAGCTGCCGAAGGACCGACACTCTGGCAATCAAACTTGTTGTGGAAAAAAATGCATCTGGTTGCTACAATGTGGGCCCCCAAAAGGTTGACTAAGTTGATTCATCAGTAGGCTAACTACTAGTTATGGTAGACGTATAACCATAGTTAAATGGCTTATTAACCAACTGATGACTAGGAGGGCCCAGCTTGTATGTTTGATTACCGGAGAGTAATGACCTCCTCATGAGCCCGTCGCAGTTGCGTGACGACTCATCCCGAGCAGTGCGCTTAGCTTGCGCATCGGCCAGTTTTGGAGGTACATATATGGCTCCATGGAGCATCTGGGTCATGGAAACTGCGGAGTTATTGGACTCCAAAGGCCATGATTTGGGATGCTTCCAGTCTTTCTTGATGCCGAATGTTCGAAATCTAAGCATCGCCCACATCGGCAGCACTGAAAACAGCCTGCTGAAGAGGATCAGCTGGAAAAAACATGTTTCAACCATTTGATTTCTGTAATCCGTAGATCCATCAAAACAAATCAAATTGGCTTGTTGAGTCTGCCATCTTCCTAAGGTCGAGCTTTCGAATCCAACAACGGACCCTGAACATCCCAAGGGGCATCCCAAGGGGCATCCCCCGGGGCATCTCCCAGGCATCCCCGCTTGGTATAGCTCCGTTGTCGGTACTTCTCCAGGCTCCTGGGGAGCGGCGGCACCTTTGCTGCTCCGCTGAACTGCGGCAGGGAGAGCAAGCACAGCCGCATCCATGCCTTGGTAGCGATGATGCAGCCAGCTGGCTGAACCGTTCACCGGGTGAACTTGACCATTCACCATGGTTTAATGCTGGTGGCACCATGGTTCCATGGTGATGGTTTTATGATGTTGATTCATGGTTTAAGGCATGAATGTTGGTGATGCTTTTAATGATGGTGGTTTTCATCACTTCAAGTACAGAGAAATGGCATATGTTATACAGCGATGCACACTTTTTTCGGGTTGGTTTTCAGCTATTCCCAGTTCATCAAGTGTTAAAGCTCGTGCTGTCAGCCCAATCATTGAAAACTCATGGCTATGCACCAGTCTCCATCATAGGTTAACAATTGATCGACACCTGGACAAAGTCATCACAACCTGGGGCAAATCGGCCAGCTGGTATGGAATCAACATTGATTATTCACCAAGTTTTTTCAATTTGCATCATTAAGGGCCCCGTAGCTACTCACATCCACCACTGGATTTGTAGAACTGTTGGGATATCGCGAAATTGGATGGTGCTTTGACTCTCTCGCTCGCCACTGTTCAACCTGGCGCATCACTTGTGGCACTTGTTTCATAGCCACCATGGAGTGGTGAAGTCAGAATTCACGTTTCATCATAGCCTGAATTAATTCATCCAGAAGGCTATTGTACGTGCGGAGTTTTTCAACCAACCAAGTTTTTCAACCAACCAACCAATCAACCAGGAACCAATCAACCAATCCACCAATCCACCAACCAACCAATCAACCAGGCACCAATCAAGCAATCAACCAATCAATCAATCAACCAATGAACCAGGAACCAGGAACCAATCAGCCAATCAACCAATCAACCAGGACAGCCAGGCTGCCAAGTGTTCAGCATTGGTCTGCATCTCATGAAATGCATCGCTAGCACCATCAAGGCTCACTGCGCTCTCCTGGGACACCGTTGGACTAGGCCCTTGGTCATGACACCAGGAGTGGTACTCACAGGGATGGGTCCACGTGTTGTTTGGAATGAGACCGAGGTAACCATTGACTACGGAGCAGCCGTAACAAAGAAACTTCAAGGGTCAAAATCTCGAGGTACTGTAGACATACCATAAATTACCAAAATAGTCCATGTTGGGACATTGACCTGCCGATGGTTTGGGTGGTTGGAATCACAATAGTGTCACGGGATAGAGGGAAAATGGACCTTGGAATTCCTACCGATAACCGTCCATCACAAGGAGTTCGGATACCGACTATTTCACCGAGACACAGGACGGCCGCGTGCGACATCGAACTTCCTCATAGCTCAAGTAGTTCCCAGGTCCAGCAATAACAGGTAGTAATTTAGTATAATTTAGTAGTATAACACCACCTTACACCACCCTGCCGTCTGCTACGGATTCCCATGAGTCGCAACCTCCCAGCTGGTGTCGCTCAGCAAATCCCTAAAGATGTCATAAACAAGAGGAACAATCAAAGAGTTAAATTATTCAATCGATCATTGATGATCATTGATTGATCATTGATGACCATTGATGATCATTGATTGATCATTGATTGATTGATTGATCATTAATTGATTGATCATTGATTGATTGATTGATTGATTGATTGATCATTGATTGATCATTGGTGATCATAACTGCAAACCAGTTATCGATGGCAAACAAGATAATTTATCATGGTTGTGATTTTTCTTATCCTCTGCATGGAATCAGCGAATACCTTCAACACCAGTGAAAACATGATCATGAACCCGATCACCATCTTCAAAGCATTGATCTAGCCAGTACGAACCGAGACAATTCCGTCTAGTAAATATCGACAAGCATGAGTAAGCAGGTGTCTTATCGACCTGTTGGTAACTTCTGGTCCTGAGCACCCATCATCAAGCTCAACCATTTCCAATGGCTTATTGAAGCATTGATCAATCACTTAAAATCACATCATGCTGTATCAACCACTCTAGTGGCACTGCCGTTATGATTACTATTATTACTGTCATGAACACTGTACGAGCCAGGACTAACTAACCAAATTTGCTAAATTGATTATCTTGCCTACCACTTTGAGTGTATAGCAGTCATTGACGACGCTATTTCAATTTCACGATCTGTATTGAACTAACTATTGTCAACCATGTTCAAAACCTCAGTTGACCACTATATGCCAATTGATCACTACAACCCTTTTACTCCTTATCAAATCATCACCTTAGGAAGTTCCAGTTTCACGAGTCAGAACCCATCATGCCAATGATAAACCATCATTAATCAATCATTGACCATCATCCAGTAATCTTTGACCATCACCAACCATCATCAACCATCTGAAAGTCATCATTGACCATCAAAAACCATCATAAGCAAAAACTATCCGCATGAACATCATCAACCCGAACCATTCTTCACCCCGTATTAGTCGTCAAGACTAAACACTGTTAACAATCTTCAATCCTCATGAGCGCCCAGCACATCACTACATTCATCATGGTGACTATCTTTCGGCAGTAACCATGATGAATGATGATACCACAGATTGACCATACTGGACAATCACTAATCATTAGCCATGATTAGCTGAATCTGTATCTTATGACCATAGCTACCATTGACAGTAATTTGTCTACTTATTAACCAGATAGGTTATGACCTGCAAATACTGACCATTAATTGGTTTCTTAATCAACGATCTATTAATTCATCAACCATTAATCAACCATCATTATCAACCATTGATTATTAACACATTAACACATTAACCATTAACCATGAACACATTGCCCATTAACCATTATCCATTATTATTAATTCACTAACCATCTTTCACACATATTAACACTAATCATGACCATGATGAACTACAGTATGATCTGCAAATACTAACCATCAACCATTAACCACTTAAACCATTAACCATCATTATCACCATCCTAAATCAACCATTAATCAACCATCATTGTTAACCATCAATTGTTAACCATTAACACATTAACCATCAACCATTAACCATGAACACATTGCCCATTAACCATTATCCATTATTATTAATTCACTAACCATCTTTCACACATATTAACACTAATCATGACCATGATGAACTACAGTATGATCTGCAAATACTAACCATCAACCATTAACCACATTAACCATTAACCATCATTATCACCATCCTAAATCAACCATTAATCAACCATCATTGTTAACCATCAATTGTTAACCATTAACACATTAACCATCAACCATTAACCATGAACACATTGCCCATTAACCATTATCCATTATTATTAATTCACTAACCATCTTTCACACATATTAACACTAATCATGACCATGATGAACTACAGTATGATCTGCAAATACTAACCATCAACCATTAACCACTTAAACCATTAACCATCATTATCACCATCCTAAATCAACCATTAATCAACCATCATTGTTAACCATCAATTATTAACCATTAACACATTAACCATTAACCATGAACACATTACCCATTAACCAGTTTTCCATTATTATTAATTCACTAACCATCTTTCACACATATTAACACTAATCATGACCATGATGAACTACAGTATGATCTGCAAATACTAACCATCAACCATTAACCACATTAACCATTAACCATCATTATCACCATCCTAAATCAACCATTAATCAACCATCATTGTTAACCATCAATTATTAACCATTAACACATTAACCATCAACCATTAACCATGAACACATTGCCCATTAACCATTATCCATTATTATTAATTCACTAACCATCTTTCACACATATTAACACTAATCATGACCATGATGAACTACAGTATGATCTGCAAATACTAACCATCAACCATTAACCACTTAAACCATTAACCATCATTATCACCATCCTAAATCAACCATTAATCAACCATCATTGTTAACCATCAATTGTTAACCATTAACACATTAACCATCAACCATTAACCATGAACACATTACCCATTAACCATTAACCATCTATTCATCAACCATTAATCAAGCATCACTATCAGCCATTAACTATTAATTAACAATTAACCATTTACCATCATTAACCATTACCCAATAACCAGCGCTACCATCCTTTCTATCCGTCCTTTCTCCCAAACGAGCCACGCGCTCCTCATAGACCTGCTGCACAAACCGCGCGTGTGCGCACGCGCGCTGTGACGATGGCCCGGGGTACGCCGAGGCCACACGGGCCATGGCCTGGTGGCCGGTGGTTGATTGAAGGGCCGGTGGGTGATGTTGGAAGGATGGTACCCATGGTTAATGATGGTTAATGATGGTTAATGATGGTTAATGATGGTTAATGATGGTTAATGATGGTTAATGATGGTTAGTGATGGTTAGTGATGGTTGATGATGGAAGTACTTAATAATGATTGACCATCATACGATTCATAATTTATAATGATTCATGTAAATCAATCTTGATCAATTAAACCATGGTCAATGATGGTTAGTGATGGTTACTCTAAGGGTGATAGTTAATCTAAGTAATTGGCTAATTAATAATGATTAAGCATGACATGACTAAGTGAAACAGGTAGTTCATGATGGGATTAACCAGGGTCAACATGATCAACCATCAAATGGTGAATTAATCTAAGTACTCAATCATGATTAACCATTAGATGGTGATTGACCTACTTCAACAGGTAGTTCATGATGGGATTAACGAGGGTAAGTACCATTTAAGATCATCATGGATCAAGGAGTGATGATTGGTTAACTATTAACAATGGTGAATGATCATGAACTATTGATTATAAGAGGGTAAATGACAAAGTGATCCAATGGCCAACTTAGTTGACCATGGTGTTATAACCACAGCCAAACACCACTCAGTGCCAACGAGGATTCATAATAAGGTTCACAATGATATATATTTACAATCAAATGTGATGATGATTGCAAATAACGGCTGATGAATATACTAACCGTGCTTGATCATGATGAATGGTAGATGATGGTTGACAGTGGCAGGTCATGGCTTGTGGTTACTTGATGGTAGCAACAGCAACGGCAGGTTTCACAGATGGGATCGTTGCTTGACAGAACCAGCTACAAGTCTTGGTGCCTTTAGATCCCTTGCTAAAAGTCTAACTTTTAATAGCTTTATGGTAAATCAATCATATCCCAAAAAGCCGAACAAAAGCTAAGGTAATAGCTATGATCCACCCAGAAGTGTGAATATCTCAAGAGCACATGCCTTTGAGGAGGCTGTCAGCGGTACCATCCCCGCCGCTTGGTTCAGGCACCAGTAAACCAAGGGCCGCAAATGGCAGTGTGAATACCAACCAACAGTACTGCCAGCAGCGGTGCATCATAATGGGATTTTTGAACTATAGGATGTATGTGGAGAATGATGTTTCATGATGGTCAAGTTAGAATCCTTGTAGTCCAGCAACGTTAGTATTGTTTTAACCATGAAAGCCAGCTGTATTTTTTTTGGCAGGAAAACAAAACCTATGTCCATTGCTTTCTATTCAGAACTGCTCCGCACAAAGACTATAGTTGACTAGAGATAATTGCACACATGATTGTACATGCATATGTGCTTTGACAATTACTCAACGGAAACACACATCTATAGACATTTACACAAATTCATACATGCGGGTGTATGTATGTTTAAACATACTCAGGTGTAATTATGTGTGCGTATGCAACTATTCCAAGGCCGTCGTAGTGGACGAGTGTAAGTAGCTGGGGTAAAGGTTTTGTGCGCTCTTCTCAAACAGATTTGACTGGATGACTTCTTGTTCCATTGCCTCTTGCAAAAATAAATAAAATCTTTGTTTAGACACATACATTGTCATAAATTGTTTCAAACGATAGAACTGACACACTAGATCTCGCTTGGTGACACATGAAAACAGATCAGAAGCACACAGCCCTTTTCGCCGCGACTACTTGGGACGTGGTCGTGTCTGCTCGTTGGTTGTACCATATCGTTGCACCACCGATCAACTTGAGCTTCCCAACGACCATGATGTAGTAGCGAACTGGAAAGGCCTTCTGTGCCTCGAAAAACGCTGCATCCGAAGGCCGGCGTCACGGGCAGTTGCTGTTGAGACTATGCTTGGTCCAGAGGCGGCACGTGATGGTTTTGCTGATTTTGGTGATACCTCGATACAAATACAATGATAATAATATAGAATTTATAGAATTTATGTATAAATGAATAAGTAAATAACTATATATAAATATATAGATATATATGTACATATATTCATGTAAAAATGCATATGTACAACTAGCATGCAGTGCAATCCATTGCAACACTACTGCCAAGCAGGAATTGACTATGGCTCGAGCGGAGCTGTACGTCTATGGCTCCAAGTATGCCATCCACTTCGCAAGTCCGGGGCATCACCTTGCATGGCTATCAATGGTGAAGGTATCAATGGTGAAGGTATCAGTGGTGAACATCAATGATGGGAATATTATGGGAATATCAGTTCACTGGGAAAACTCAATATCAATGATGGCTCATCAGTTCACCATATCAATGAAAAAAATCATGGGAATATCAATGATCCATGTCTATTATACTTACGAATCTTGAATATTCATGCATTTTTGCCTCAAGTAGTGTGTCCACGGCCATTTTCTCTAAGGTTTACTATCTGTTCGAAGATCGATGGATCATTATGAAACATGTTCATCACAATATGGCGATTGGTCAATACCCATCCCTGGCTGTACACATCCCAGAATACTCGCACCCTGGGGATGGGTTCACCTGCAGCGAAATTGGATGGTACAAGAGACCGGGGTCCACCATCATTGGCTAAGTTAGCTTATAGCTAGGGAAAGTACCAGGCAAATGGGGGATATAAGTATGGTTCAATGGCGAATCTTAACAACCTTAGAACCATGGGGCCCCTCCTTGTATTGATCCATACCCATATCATCACGTCTGCTTCCTTGTGATTTCTGAGTCATGTGGCTCCTGCCACCAAGGTTTTGTGGTCTCATCCCAAGCCTTTGCAAATCCCAGCACGAACCCGCCTTGGACATGAAATTGATGGCGTAATCGATCAACCTGAGCAGGAAGGTGCTCTTCGCTTCACTGATTGCCCCTTGCTATACACGCACAAATTGATATGCATATATGTATATATAATTATATAGATGTATGTATATACAAATATATGTAATCGTAAATATGTATATTTGTATATGCATATTTGTATATATATATATATATATATGTATATTTTTATTTATCTATTTAAGTCAAACATATGTTAGCAAAATGTATTTGGTAACAACATCCATGTAGAAATATGATATGCTTTTCCATTCTTTTATAATCAATTATGTCCGGGCACTATCACCTCACACATATTCATATGGCACGATATCTGTTTAAATTGTTAAACATAATGCATCACAGCCTACATCTCTGTTTTAAAGCTAGCAGGTGTTGTCAATATATTTGGGTGGTCTGACTGACTATTCAACAATCATTGGAGTCAACCACATTCTGCCAACTCCGATTGATGGACGCCCTCGCAGGATGACATTTTGTTTTTGATGGTGCATCAGATGTAGAGTAGCTAGATAGTCGTACAACAGGGTACTAGTTGGATAGTTGGATCACAGGTTATGCAAGGATACAAATCAATCAACTTACTGGCAGAATGGAATGTAGTGGGATATTAAGTTCACTGATGAAACATATTGGCTAATTCGCCAATGATGTGCCAAGCATTGACAATGGTGCGGTTTCCAGCGCTGAGAGGCCAGGAAATGCTTGGCTAATCATCAGTAACTTTGTCATTGCTCTTGAACTCACCAAATGGATGCTTCAAGGGGTCAAGCGCGCCTAAACAACAGAAATCATAGCTTGAGGTGCCATGGTCAGCTGGGGGGAGGGGGGGGTACAGCTACAACAAAATCCAATGCTACACTGAGCGCAAGACTTGTACTGAGGATATTACTGGTGGTAGGCTGTTGGCTGCATGAACTGAAACCGGCTGACTATCATCATCATCATCATCATCATCATCATCATCATCATCATCATCATTGCCAGTTAGAACCAGCTGGTTATCATCATCACTAACCACGATTCTTTATGTAGCAATCTGGGGTCCAGAAACAAATACCGAGTGCCACTGAGGTCGCACACTCTTTGGCCTCGACATCCGCCTGGACAGTGATAGCTCTGATTGTTGTGGCCGCGGCACTGTCAGAAGTAGTAGCATTCGCAAAAGTGGAAATAGGAATAGGAACTGTTAATGCTAATGTGGTTGTAATGTACCAATAGAATGGTTGTAAGTATAGGTATTGGTGAGTAAGAATACTGTACCAATAGGAATAGGAACTGTTCTTGTGCTTGTAATTGGCGCAGGTATTGATGTTCTAATTGTTCTTGTGGCAGCTGATGGTGTGAGTGTTGTTGACAATGTTCTTTTTGTGAATATGGTTTCTGCGAAACAAACTGTGCGATGCGAAGCGTTGCTGAAAAGCCACAGAGCTGGAAATGTTGGTAACACCAAAACTTCAGATTACAGATCTATACATGGTGCACCGGTTGGCGACCAAGGATGAAAAATGATTCATGGTGGTGATGTTAGACTGGAATCACATATGGTACTGGTTGGCGGTTTCAACCGCTATGAAAAATGTTCGTCAACAACAAGGCGATGCGTGGTCAATTGAATCCATGAAACTATATTCAATTCATTAACGATTGTCTTCCCTATAGTTTGACCCATAGCCATATTCAATCCATTAACCACCCTTCAACCATCAAATCAACTCATCATCCCTTCCCACTCTGGTGATCCAACATGGCAATGGAAAATCATGGAAAATCACCATTTCCAATAGGTAAGTAATCTACTTGCATGGTGGATTATCCAGCCAGCCATGTTAGATCACCACCATTTGTAGATGTCAAACATCCAAGGCCATCACCACCATAGGCCTCACTAAACATCCTACCATTCACCACCCGCACCCGCCATGGTCACCTGGGCGCCTTGGCACAAGCCCAGACTGCGTTGCACACGTTGGTCAGGTGCGACATCTGAACCTGATGCCACGGCCGGACACGGCCTTCCGTCCCTTGATTTGGCGAGCTGGGTCAAGCTCTTAACCATCAATATTAAGCAACAATAATGGGGAAAACCATGGTTGATGGTGGGAACCAGGGGTACAGGGTTTCGACCCACTGCCATTTTAGAGGGAAATCCCTTGATTTTAGAGGGAAACCCCTTGATTTTAGAGGGAAACCCCTTGATTTTAGAGGGAAACCCCTTGATTTTAGAGGGAAATCCCTTGATTTTAGAGGGAAACCCCTTGATTTTAGAGGGAAATCCCTTGATTTGAGAGAGAAATCGTGTTGAGACATCGAGAATCCCTTGACTTTAGAGGGAAAACCTGCGAAACAAATGGGGTTAATGGTGGTGAATGGTGGCTAATGGTGGCTGATATATTGTCAACCTACATTTCATAAGGGAAGCCTGCTGTAAATTGTGGATGATTGTAGATTCTGATGGTTCATGGTGGTTCATAGTGGTTCATAGTGGTTAGCAAATACGTTTGAAGGGATGGAGAAGGGTTCAATATAGACAAATATTTAAGGAAACCATAGGGAAAGCATCAAGTTTCTGGAGTGTCCCCATCGACAGGCTCACATTTGTGCAGTATGGCATAGAAGGGATGAATGTCTCATTCCAACTCTCTGGAACAAAAGTTTCACATGCCAGTTCCCGAAAAATGCAGCCATGAAACTTGTGGAGTGTGTAACAGTGCCATGCATGTCCTTTAGTATAGACGAAGCAGTGTTTCTATGTTTGATCATCGTCCAGGAATAGTCAGCGCCAAGAAGCCCTTGAAAGTTTCATGACGTTTTCTATTCAATTTTGATGTGTGGCTTGTGTTTTGCAATAGTGCCAGAAAGATACTGTCACGTAAAAAAACAAGTTGAACATGCACCTTTGGAATCAAACACATTTGCAAACATAGGATGGTCCGAGGTGGGGAGAAATCAACAATTCATTTTGGAAAAGGTACCCTGTAGTGCCAAGACCTTGTGAAACGTCAAGAAAACAAACAGATCGTGTTAACACTTGAAACAAACAGAACCATACATCCCGTATATTACCATGATGTTCGCATATATATATATACCCTAGTTTTCAAGCAACGTTTGTTTTAATAGTCGTTTGGCCAACACCGGTTATTGAAATGGTCGATGGAAAAATAATAGGCGATGGGTTCCCCATGAATGTGGCTCCTGACCAGCCCAAAGGTGCCACACAGCTAATAATGGTGATGAAGTGCAAAACTAAGGCGCAACATCGTTTTTCAGTCGTTCTCACCATCCAACCGGGCCCGCACAGAACAGCTATACCCTCAACTACGTGGGGTCTAGACTAGGTCTCTAGGGATACACGGTACAGCAGTGGTCTGAAAGAGTCCATTGCCATTCTAGACCTTCGAGGAAGCTAGCATTGTAGACTTTCTGCGTGTGTGCCTGTGGAAAAGTCTAAGAGAGTCCAGAACCATTCCT
>VSDK01014135.1:16525-101855 GCA_009767595.1 Symbiodinium kawagutii
AGAGTCCAGAACCATTCCTGCTCTGTGCATCTCCCCGCAGTACTTTGCACATTTGTGCGTTTGGTCTTGGCTGGTAGGTCTTTAGGGTACCTGGCTCGGTAATACTTTAAGTGATGTACCTTTAAGAAACTGTTTTGGGAATGTTTCGGACAGGGAGCGGGCGAGGCTGCATTTGTTTTTGCCAAATCTCTCCACTGGGATGTGCTTTTCTTGCCGGAACAAATTTTGACTGCACCCTCAGGTTGCTGGTCTGGTCAAGAGCACAGAAAGACAAACAAACAAACAAACAAACAAACAAACAAACGCGCACATACACATGGCAAAAAAGAAACAGGGAGAATAAGAAAGTGCCCGTTTTTCCTCCCTGGGGATGGAGAGGAATGATGAGAAGTCTCGTCCGAGTTGGACATGCAGTTGCGGCTGATGATTTGGTATGTTTTGGTATCATTTTGAATTAGAAGTCTGGCCCTTAGAAAGGTCTAGAATGCTTTCCCTTGCGATAATCCATGGTCTTTCCCACATCCTGCTGGGGATACCGTTCCAGACCCACAATGGGAGAACCAAAGCGTTCGGAACAATGATGCCATTGGGGTCATGTTAGCTCCCCGTTGGATCATTGGTTAGAATATGTATGGACGCGATGGGGAAAAAATTATATGATCTTTTGGTACACACATTTTCACTTGCCTAAAATGCACCCTGGGGGTCCGGGGTCATGTGAAGTCCTGGTGGGGCTACACATGGCTGTGCTATGTTGTGTTCCTACCTCTTTATCTACTTTTGTATTCACATGTAATGTATTTGTTGTTGGTATGCAGACCGGGTATACACGGATTAGCGCCCCAAAAATGGAAAGACCGAGAACGGTGCACCATATATCTGAAAGGATTTTGTTTTAGTCCCATGAGCCCTTTCTAAAGGTCTAGTTAGCAATCCAAAAACTTATGTGAATTGATGTGGAACAAGGTCATGAGGCCCGTTCTTTTGGGTCTAAATTGAAACCTAAATTGAAATCAACCCAGTTGTCCCTCCAAGTAGTAGAGAGTATGAGTAGCTCAACCTTGCCCCAAGAGTCTCGCGCGATCACAAGTTCTTGACGCACATGCTGCATCACAATTGTGCACATAACTGGGGGTATGGGGCCACGTAAAACCAAGGGCCACTGAAAGTTTTCTTTCAACCAACCCATCCAAAAAAGTTGACACTGCCGCCTTTGCAGTTAACACCGGGGTCATGCTGCCGACAACCCCCTAGCGCTTCTTGGAATCAGGTAGCACAACTGACAGCCCAGCACGCTCAACCAACTTAGCTGCGAAAGACTCCACCCAGCAAGCATACACACATGCTCATGTTTAGGCGATGCACACGATGCACACGTTGCAGTTGCAATCGCGCATTTGCGCTATTGGAAATGAAGCCAGAGTCTTGCACAATGAGCTAACTACACACACAATTATGGACCAAACATGGGCGCATATGCAACAAATCCCACAGATTGGCATACCAGCACCAACATCATATATGTAAAACATCAACAGGACTGCTACACATCAAGCTTGGTCTTTAGAAATTTTATTTCCAAAGAAGATACATGAAAGGTTTCAACGGCTTCTGGCATGATGTGCAGCACAGAGCAATGCATTTGAAGCAGTGGTCACCGTACATACACTAAAGTTGGCTAAACTGGGTCAACCCCTCTAAGCGCTGCATTTGCACTGAAGTAGTAGTTCAGGTCTAGTTGTCAATCGATATCCACTTGTTCACAAATAGAAACAATAGCAGCTGAGAATTGACAGGCAGGACTTCTAGTTTTTCGCCTGAAGCAAAATGACAATTTATATGGCTTCGTCATGCCTCGCATAGATATCGCCCAAATTTTGCACTGTCCTGATGGATTCACAATTATTGGTCCATTCCAGATTGATCTATGTAGTTGGTGGCAAAATCTTTTTTGGACAGCTGCGCATTTCAGCTTTGTCACCATGTTATTTTTGGGAAAATGGATCCTACAAAAAATCGTCTTTTTTGGGGGGCGTCGTTCACACAAAATAACGGGCGTTCACAGGAAAAAACAGGCGTTTCACACCGTTTCACGCCGTTTCACGCGGCGCCCCCTGGATGATGTGTTTCTTTCCAATTCCTGGATTTACGCTCCTAACAGTTGCAACAGTGTTGATGGGATATAACCATGTAATTACCCGTCGTACCCCACAGTAACATCACAGTGCTTCAATTTCTGCTGTCCATCAATCTCAGTCGCACATGTCAAGCCATTGACATGACAGGGTCTTCTGGCATGCAGGTGGATATTAGAAATATATGTTGACATTAAATGATCATCAAATGATCGAGCTTGCTCCTAGTTCATGGAACGCCTATTTTTTGACAAGGCCATGATCATGAAGCGCCTCATCTTGAAACTGGCGCCATGAAACGCCTATTTCAATAACCGGCATATCTCATGATATGCTTACTGTGCTGTCATGTCATGATCATGGTCGTGATTGGTCACCTGCAATACTATTTTTTAGTTTCACAAAGTGATGAAATTGATGGTGAGACATGAACTTATATGGAACTGAGCTGCCCTACCTTTTCATGATACTTCGAAGGAAAACCTACCATCTTGAAAAAAACACTTACCTGGACAAAAACCAATTTGAGCACTGTGGTACAACTATGAAAACGGCATCAAAAACATATTCCAGGTAAAAACAGCAACTTAGCCACAAAAACGGCGACCAATGGATATATTGATTCACGAAGAACATCACAGAACCAACGAACCAACTAACATGAAAAACACATTGGCAATACACCCATTTCAGACACATAGACGCAAGACATGCATGTAAGATACCCTCAACTACGTGGGGTCTAGACTAGGTCTCTAGGGATACACGGTACAGCAGTGGTCTGAAAGAGTCCATTGCCATTCTAGACCTTCGAGGAAGCTAGCATTGTAGACTTTATGCGTGTGTGCCTGTGGAAAAGTCTAAGAGAGTCCAGAACCATTCCTGCTCTGTGCATCTCCCCGCAGTACTTTGCACATTTGTGCGTTTGGTCTTGGCTGGTAGGTCTTTAGGGTACCTGGCTCGGTAATACTTTAAGTGATGTACCTTTAAGAAACTGTTTTGGGAATGTTTCGGACAGGGAGCGGGCGAGGCTGCATTTGTTTTTGCCAAATCTCTCCACTGGGATGTGCTTTTCTTGCCGGAACAAATTTTGACTGCACCCTCAGGTTGCTGGTCAAGAGCACAGAAAGACAAACAGACAAACAAACGCGCACATACACATGGCAAAAAAGAAACAGGGAGAATAAGAAAGTGCCCGTTTTTTCTCCCTGGGGGTGGAGAGGAATGATGAGAAGTCTCGTCCGAGTTGGACATGCAGTTGCGGCTGATGATTTGGTATGTTTTGGTATCATTTTGAATTAGAAGTCTGGCCCTTAGAAAGGTCTAGAATGCTTTCCCTTGCGATAATCCATGGTCTTTCCCACATCCTGCTGGGGATACCGTTCCAGACCCACAATGGGAGAACCAAAGCGTTCGGAACAATGATGCCATTGGGGTCATGTTAGCTCCCCGTTGGATCATTGGTTAGAATATGTATGGACGCGATGGGGAAAAAATTATATGATCTTTTGGTACACACATTTTCACGTGCCTAAAATGCACCCTGGGGGTCCGGGGTCATGTGAAGTCCTGGTGGGGCTACACATGGCTGTGCTATGTTGTGTTCCTACCTCTTTATCTACTTTTGTATTCACATGTAATGTATTTGTTGTTGGTATGCAGACCGGGTATACACGGATTAGCGCCCCAAAAATGGAAAGACCGAGAACGGTGCACCATATATCTGAAAGAATTTTATTTTAGTCCCATGAGCCCTTTCTAAAGGTCTAGTTAGCAACCCAAAAGCTTATGTGAACTCATGTGGAACAAGGTCACAAGGCCCGTTCTTTTGGGGTCTAAATTGAAACCTAAATTGAAATCAACCCAGTTGTCCCTCCAAGGAATAGAGAATATCAACATCTAATTTCAATTTTTGCTAATAAAATTGTTCCATTGCAAACTAGTACTTCGCTCACTCCATCACCTCCCAGACTGGCTGGGAGTGAGCGTTACTGAAGGCAAACTGAAGGCATCGGACACCAAAGCACGAATGCAACAGGATGGTACCAATGCACACTTAATCAGACACTTCTTCGACCTATTGGATGAAGTCCTTTGGCCTACAATCAAGATCAATCAAGTTTCATTCATGGAATTTCTGCCTCGTTCCACCTGATGTTAAAACCTTTGCGAGATTGACCTGCTGATGTAATGTGCAAACTCTCCACCCCTTATTGTCACAAACAGACCTTGAGTCCACAATGGAGGCAAGCGGACCAGCAAAACTCCTGAAATAATAGTCGCAAGGGAAATAATAGTCGCAAGACATGGAATAACGGTCGCAGTGCAACAACTATTAAAATAATAGTCTTCGACCCCTAGGGTATATATATATATACCATGCTGGAAGACTTGCAGTTGATGTGTGGTGAAGCTCTTGTCGGAGACAGATTCAGCTCCGTGAATAATACCCCTCATTATAATAATGCCACAAACCAAAAGTAGTTGTTGCTTGCTTGCATTCCTGGAATGGTTTGCTCTATCCCCCTTAAAAAGTCTCTGTGGCTTAAAACACACAATATCGTCGCAGGTCTATAATTGGTGTTTCTTCCTTGAAATTGTACTGATACAACTTAATTGCACTCCGAACACAAGTTCATGGCACTCTGCATGCACCTGTTTCCTCCGCTTTGATGAGCCAGCTATAGCCATACAGGCACTTGTTGGTGAGCGAATTGTAGGACCATAAACTCGATCTTAGCTTTCTCGCAGTTCACGCTTTTTCATTGACTGCTTGTACCTGTTATTCTGGCAGCATGACCGTCCTAGGGAGTATGTTTCAGTATCATTTGCTGGTTCATCCGAATCGGTCCGCTGAAAGTAGTTTATTCGGCGATGACCTGTCCGAACGTCCCCCAACAATACTTCTTAAACGAGGGTTGTCGGCACAAGGCTATCATGAAGCATTCCCAATGATACCTTGCGGCAACTCCCTCATCGATTGACATACTCTCGGAAGGAGGACATGCATATGGTAGGGGTCTCACATTGGTTTATCCATACATGATGTACCCTGAAGTCACTTGTGGTTTCCCCATCAACAACGGCTATGAACTTAGACGGTTAGTAGGTATCACCATGTGTGGTAAGGGTCTCACATGAGAAAATGATAAGCCCTACTCTGGTGGTTTGAAGTTACATGAAACATATTAATCAACCAACCACTTGTCAAGAATTACTAGGGAAAATAAAAAATGGTTGGTGTTCATAATACTGTTATTTGAAACATATTAATCAACCAAGCCACCAAACAGTATTGAACCCACCAAACAGTATTGCTTCCCATCCCTGCGCGCCATGCCACTGACATCTTTGCCGTGCTTGGCGGCGCTTCCACCAACGAGGCGGTGGCAGCATGCAGAAAGCCGCGGAACAACTCACGGGGAAGCTGGCGACAGCCTGGGCACCCGGTGGCACCAACCCATGGGGCTTCACTACGCTTGGCAGGGATTGGTGCCCCCCAGTTGGCCAAGTTAGGTTTAACTGGGGGTGACTACCGGCGAAAAAGTAGACTTAGGCGGCTTATAAACCAACTTATATCCAGGGGGGTAACCACTCTGGCTGGACCACATTCTTTCTATGCTGGAAATCATTTGGAAATCCCCAATCAGCTCATTGGTTTCAACTATCCCCCAAAATGTGTCAAAATTGCTATCCCATGTGGTTAGGATGGTAAAGTGAAAAACACAGCATATTCGAAACTGCAAACCAAATATGGTTGTTGAGCATCTCTTACTCATAAATCAAAAATCAAGGACCATCGGTCACAAATTGGTCAACTAAAATCAATCGGCAAGAAAAACTGGTTTGAGTATGCATTTCCTTGGGGATGAAGCCATATACTTTCACACATGCCTTTCTGTTGAATCAAAAAAATCAAAACAAAAACGCATCACAAACACACTTGCATACTTAACAGTGCACAACAGTCAATTATAATCTCAGAAATGCCTTACTGCATTACATTCATCGCATAACAATTTGATTTGTACTCCTCTACAGTAAGTTGAGTCACATTTGCCAATTGCTTGCACAAGTGCACTTGCATCTGTACAAATGTACATGTGCATTCTCGAAATGCATATCAACACTTAGGAATGTTTATGCATCCATGGGCATATTGTATATGCACAAAACAAACGCACGACAATGTACTGTAGATTTATACTGATACCCGCACATGTAGATCATACAGGTAAACAACAATATACTACAAACAAACACACCTTTCACAACTGAAACACACATGCACAAAAACTAACAACGACACATACATACATGCATGCATCCCAACATACATGCATGCACATGCATACATAGATAGTACAACAATGTAAATTGCTCCACACATGAAACACGTTTCCATA
Source organism: Symbiodinium kawagutii (assembly GCA_009767595.1). Lineage (NCBI taxonomy): Eukaryota > Dinophyceae > Suessiales > Symbiodiniaceae > Symbiodinium > Symbiodinium kawagutii. The sequence goes on from VSDK01014135.1 coordinate 23,067, forward strand.
CAGGTATGCAAATGTACATATGTGCATGTATCATGCAAACGCACTTACCAGCATGCATGCATGCATGCAAATGTGCATGTGTGCATGTATCATGCAAACACACTTAGGTGCATACATACATGTGAACAAACACACAGAAATAGTGGGAACTTGGCCATACCTTCCAAATCATGTTCACACACACACCATGCACAATGGGTCCCGGAACAAATGTAAGCAACACAAACTTCATTAGTACCGAAGCCGAAACATCCCAAAAAGAGTGAACAAACATCATGGTCACAAGCCAATCTCAAAGTTCATCATTGGCGATCGTGAACATACTACTATGATCACACTGACACTTGTGACATGTCAACGGGTATCCACCAGCCAACTCACCAATCACCCAACGAACCAACCAACCCAACCCAACCCGCCACCTTCACACCTTCAACAAGCAAAACCCGTCCGTTGCCGAGCAACCAATTTCGGTGGCACCCATGGACCAAAGAGTCATGCTGAAGTTCTGAGGTATGTACTGCGGTCGCGGGACGTCACCAGTAGTGGTTGTTACGCGACTGTGCTTGGTCAGCAGGTGCTTATGGGTTTGCGATCACCAATCCGAAATGACCAGTGGTGAAAAAATGCCAGCTATAGAAAAACTAAACATTGCTCTATACATCAATGGCTAAACAAAAAAAATGAAATAATGGGATGGATCAAGCCACCAACTATCGCCAATGGTTTAGAACCCATGGTTAACACTCCGGCTGACAACAGGTTAGAACCAATAGGAATACAAAACATAACAACCGTAGCATAAAAATGGTATATATAGCCCGCATTAATCAGCCCGGTTGGTTTGTCAAACAATTTCGATGAGGGATGCGCCACATTTAGCCAGCCACACTTGTAGCATCTTGTGATGCTCAGGGGTATTGGTTGGCTGGGGCATATTTTGGTTTGGGGTTCGGAAAAATGCCAGCAGTGCGATGGGAATCTTCAGGGTGCAACAATAACAAATAGTAATCGCTGTGCCCAGTGGTAAGCCTACAAGGACTGTTGACAAAAAACTAAGATAACTACCATGACAAACCAACTCGTAATTCAGGGCTCAAGCTTTTTGAGTTGTAAGGCCCTTGGTGCAGTGTGGTACCATTCAAAACACCGCGGTGAGCCTTAAGGAACCTGTCTTTCACAGACTTAAAACATTTAAGGTCTCCGCTCCTAAATTTGGACCATACATCGCGAACTGGCAAGGGCAAAACAGGTTCGCGGTGACGCCTCCAGCATGTTTCGAAAGCCTCGCGGCTCTGCTTCGTTGCCCGTTCTGGTATACCTTGCTGTGGATCATTTACAGCATAAAAACCAACTTCTCAGTTCAGGGGATTCTCCTTAACTTACTCGGGCTTGGAGCAAGTAGCGCAGCCGGCCCAGACGGTAGGCAAAGACCGGGCGACCAGCCTGGACGTCCTCATCGTCCTCCGCAACTTGATAGTTGTGGAAGGGACTGTGGGTGCCGCACACTTGGCACGAATCAAGTATCCACATTGCAAGTCCAGGTCGCAATCTCCATATTTGGGACGAGGGTTTGGAAGGTCAGAAGGGACCTGGATCCATTTGCACACGGCTTGGTGGCAACTTTGTTGTAAAGTGCGTTGGTAGCGATCACTGCAAAACAGGTGCTCCAAACATGAGGAACGTATCGTCAATACAAACTGCGTCGCACATCTACGTTCTCCGATGACCAGCACTTTCTCTACGATGCTGGGCCAACCGTGTGTACTTCACCACCCTAAGGACGACCTAGATTGACGGTTGAGGTATTTTCATTTAGGGTCAAACGACATAGTTGAAAGTACTGACTTGAAAATTCCAAATTTCAAATTCTGCTGCGAAAAAAATCAACCGTCCAGCATTGGGTGTACCCAACTTTTGGTCACCCGTATCAACCGCAACCAAGAAATCATTACTGATAGCAACGGTGATTCTCAAAACCCATCAACAATTCTGGATGATTATCCAAGCATTTCATTTGTATCAACCACTATTTAGTCTGTCTTTTCAATGAAAACTGTTACGCAACATTTTTTTAGCAATACCCTCCGGTAAACCAACCTGCCAATAGAAAAATCCGCCATTCATTGTTGTTTTCCCACAGTTTTATCATACAATATGGTCCAAATCCATTGCGTGTTTGTTTACCGTAAGGGGATATCAGTATCCATTAGCCTTAGTAGGGTGCTCTAATTCACCATCCTAAGCCAGCTTCTCCATCTGCACTTTCTTAATTGCATGCATGACATTCCCACTGGACTCCCTTCCCGTCCTCATCATGGTTTCGGCAATGGGTCTCAGGCCGGGGCTGAGCATGGTCAGAAACATGGCCCGCATGTACGTAGTCTCACCAAAATGGGGGAGACGAAGTCCCAAAGACATAGTGGTACTCAGATGAACTATTCATAAACACAACCTCAGTCATCACGATCTTGGGTTGCTCTGCGAGCAATCCTGGCGTTGTTTCGCCACTTGTTGAAAATTATACTTGATGATCGATACCAGGTCGTTCAACATTCAAAGGGGCATAAGTGACCAAGGCTGGAACTAAAGGTATGCACGGTACATCTACAAAAGAATGGCGCTCAGGAACTTTCTGCAAAAAATCCATCAAGGTATTCATGGTCAGCTCTTGTTGCGGCAATTCTGGTCGCAGAACAAAGCCTTGCACTGGAACCATCATTCACCATTGTTTTCCCTTGAGTGTTTTTGTTTACGATCTATCACCCATATTGGTTGGTTAATATCGACCCATGGCCATGTGTAGCTGGTATATCCCCTACTATTGTTGCTTATTATCCCCTATTATCAGCCATTAATCAGCTAGAAATCACCATTGGTTGGTTGGTTAACTGCTTGACACATATATAGCTGGTATATCCCCTATAGTTGCTAGTTGTTATCCCCTATTATTAATTAACCATCAACCAGCCATTGGTTGGTTGACTGCTTGACCCAACTCGCCCTATCTTGTGGAACTCCCAACCGCTGGCCCTCCACATCTGCCGCGGCGCCAACTTCCGCATGGTCTCCGGTAGCATTTGCAGGACGTCATCGGTCATCTTGCAGCGCGCGCCCGACCAAACGCACCACGTGAGCTCCTGGAGGCCATGGCATGGAGCATGGCATGGCATGGCGCCCATGCCAAGCATCCAATGGTGAAGGATGGATCATGATCAACGGAGGTTGAAGCACCCCTAAGATTTATGATTAATGTTGGTTTCTGATTAGTATCTACCTGTTGGTTTCATCTATTTTCATTACTTTAGGGGGGGTTACACTAATCAGAAACCAACATTAGTCAACAAACCAACCCGTGGTTAAGATTTGGGACCAGCTAAATGATTAATCATGGCCTTTCGAATGGCCACAAGTAGCTACGAACGAGCAAAAATGGCTAATGCCCAACGCGTGGATCGGACAATGAACGACTATATTAGCAAACATATTTGCATCATACAAATCCAGGAGATTGCCTTTCGTAGCCCACAGTAGCTACTGCAGTCAAAACATGTCCTACAGAATCTTGGTCAACCTTTATGACGTGCCAGCTAAAAGCTTGATATGCACATGGTTCAAAACCCTGTGGCCATTCTTTCCACATCTAAAACCTAGATACCGTAATTCAGCAATTTACCTTAATCAAAAACCCCTATCAGCCACTATTCATCAGAATTAATCATCACATATCATCAGCCACTTAATCATGAATGATGACAACTAAGGCCCTGCATTGCTATTTGTTTCCATTTCCCGGACACATTTTTTCTCTTGACATTAAAACGAAGGGTCCAGGTCGCAAGTGCGACTCGACATGAGACATGCGGGCTCCTAAAAGAGACTTTTTCACAAGGGGATGAGTCAATATGGCTATGGGTCAATGTTAACCAACCAATATTGGTGGATAATACCCAACAATCATAGGGAAAACAATGGTTAATGATAGGGGAACCAGGGGTACGGGGTGAACTGACCCACAGGCATATTAACCATCCAAAAACAGATAGGATCGCTGGGTATCTGAAAATCCCAGTACTTGGACGAATGGTTCTCCGACGTGAGCAGCCAGAGTGCCAGGTTTTGACTCACGCTTGCAGATGCGCGGAGTCCCTCAAACAACTACTTGGAGCTTAGCATGCCCACTGTTCCTGGTGACATTGGGGCTTCACCGGGGGTGAGGTCACCCACCTCATAGGTTGATTTAGTACTACCATATTTGATTCTATCAGAGGGAACTCAGCCCAACTGTACATCCAAGCAACCATGAAGCAACCATGGTTTGATACTCCGCCTGGGTTTTAACTCCAATAGTTTTCATCTTCTCCAGTTGATTGGATGCAAACTACATTGGTCGATTCTGGCTTCCAATTGGCAGAAACGCTCATCCGGCTCCTTTGGCTCAAACTTCTCCTGAAATGCCATGGACCAGGGACCAAGTATATCCTCCAAGGGCCTACCCAAAACAGGAGGATCTTTCAAAGGGCTGGCATCATTTAGGTGTATCCAGAAATAATTGGCATATTCTGATTTGGCTCGATTTGCTCCAGGTGTGACTGGAAGTGCCTGCGTCAGTATCAACGCACGAACGCAAGCACAATATTCAGAAACAATGGGCACTGCCGGGCCCATTCTCAAATGATCAGCGTTCTTGGACGGCTTTGTTTTTCCAGTCATATAGGCAGTGATATTCACCCAGGATGAATGAAACCCTAATTTACGAATTGGATCAAATTGGGGCTATGGTTTTTAGTAGTAACATTTAGGGACCAAATTCTGACTGTACCTTTCTTTCCATCAGCAAGAGTCTTTAGCTTCATCCGGGGACATAAATGAGGGAGGACAGGCCATGAATTTTGTTTTTGGGAGCTGGAATTTCCCTGTTAATCATTGCTTTCTGGCAAACTAACCTAGAAGTGGAAAATCCGTGAAAATCGCCTATGCATGCTGGTTTTAGCTAAACATGAGGTGATGTTGAGCTTCCAGCTTAGTTTGCCAAGGTTGGTATCTCGTTTGATTGTTGCTGGGTGTTATGCCCAATGATAACAAGCACCAACCAAACAACCATAAACAACCATGATCATCACCCACATTGCAATTGTTGAGTGGTCTTATCATCATCATCATCATCATCATCATCATCATCATCATCATCATCATCATCATCATCATCATCATCATCATCATCATCATCATCATCATCATCATAGTCATCATCATGAGCCAGTATTGACCACCATTGTTAGCATGACCCACCAAGAGCTGGAACTGACATGTTCCTTCTGAAATCATTGATCATTAAACATCATTGACTCACCATCATGTAGCAATATCAACCACCGTTGTCATCAACACTATCACTAAGTAGTTACAACTAAACAACTTCTGTTCAAACACTGATCGTCGTCACTCACCATTTGCTATCATTGAGCAACATTAGCAACTATTTGCCTAACCTGTATTAAATTTCAATTTTAGCTCTCTGTGCGAAAAAAACAGTTTCAGAAAGGCAGTAAGGTAACAAACAAACAATACATTTTGGAAGCCAACTAAAACACTCTGGTTGCTTGCTCATGTTAACAAACTTATGAACAAGGTTTTCAGCCAATGAACCAGCAATGATCAATTCAATACGGACGACTCTATCATTTCTGTATCAAACCCATGACTAACACGATCAACGATCATTGTTCCCCATCAAAAGTCAAGCAGCACGGACTTTTCTATCATCAACCATCATCATCACCAAGCAGTACTAACCATCATTGCCCACCATCAAGCATCATAAACCACTATTTTAATCATCCTTAACCATCAAAAACGATTATCAACCATCATAAACCACCATCCATCAACCATCCATCAACCATCACTAGCCATCACTAACCATCAACCATCACTAGCCATCAACCATCACTAACCAGTAACCATCATCAAGCCTCAACCATCATCCACCACTCCCGCAGCTGGCACCGGGCCCCACCTTCCCCGCTTCGGCAAGGCACGGGCGCCGACCGCGCGCAGCTCATGGCCGTGCGGATGGCCACCTGGAGGTCGCGCGGGGCCACGAAGGCCTCATCCTGGCGTGGGAGTTCCAACGGGGTTGAGCGGTTTCGGGGGGTTAACAAAAGGATAACTATTATTGGTTAACCACTAATGGATATTGGTAAGACTAACCCTCCTATTGTTATTATTGGTTAACAATTGAGCGGTTTTTTGGTCAACCACTATGATAATGGTTAATTGGTTGATCAAAATATTGTTAATCAACTATTAACCCTATAGGTATGATCAACCAATTAACCATTAACAACAGGATAAGGTTAACTAATCAACTATTTTAACAGTATAACTGTTATTGGTTGATCAAAATATTGTTAATGGTTAGTCTTACTAATAGTGGTAAGTAAATGTAGTAACCAACTTTAGTATCAATATTGTATTCAATATCAGTGGGTGACTATATGTCAATCATCAATAATTAGCCATCATTAGTTGATCTATTATGGTTTCAAGGATTCATCTATTATGGTTTCAAGGGTTAATCATCATTAACAAATTTCCAATGGTTGACTATATGTTAATCATCAATAAATGCTTAACAATAGGGAAACTATTTAGAATATCAACAGGGGAACTATTAGATATCCCGATAGGGTTGACTATAGGAGATAGCATTTGATGGGTAACCATAGGGTAACTAATTAACTATAGGGTAACTATAGGATTAATCATTCAAAGATGGTTGACAACAATAGGGGATTACTATAGCGATAGTATAGGGTTACTATAGGGATTAATTGATGAATTGATAGGACTTAACGATTGGACAAACTATAGGGATTAGTTGGTAAAGTTGGTAAACTATATGTTAATCATTAGTAGATAGTTAACCATAGGGTAACTATAGGAGATAATTAGTCACTATAGTACTGATAGCGATCAATTGATAACAATGGTTTGTACTTTTGGGGTGTGTAAATTACACGGGATTAGTGGTTAGGTGTATGACTCACGGTCACAATAGGATAACTATGGGATAGTATTTGATGAGTGGGTAACGAACGTTAGTAAACCTGTGGTTTAGTGGTTAACTGTAGGGGTTGGTTAGTTGGTTATCGGTTCAAACAGGTAGCGCTAATCCCCTATGGTTAATTGATTATTATTGTAACTATGGGGAATATAATCAATCGATAGGGTTACTATAGGGAAAAATGATTGGTTTCTATAGGGTTGATGACAATAGGGTAACTAATATTAACATATCAAGAGGGTAACTATTAGATATCCCGATAGGGTGACTATAGGGGATAATTATCAACTATATGGGATAGTAACTATAGGGATTCATTGATAACAATAGGGTTATAGAATGGGTATTGATTGGTGGCTAGCTGACATTAGTAAACCTGTGTTTTTTGTGGTTAACTGTGGGGGATTTGCTGACAAACCCAATTCGTATAACTTATATTTCTGGTTTAGTGGTTCATTATAAGGAAATGATAAACAAAAATAGGGAATATACGGGTGATTGTGTTGACTGTAGGGGGTAATAAGCAACAATACAGGACACAGAATTGGTTGTGAATGTGGTTTACCAACGGATATCAATGGGGGATGAGCAACAAAAAGGCGTGTAATGGTCATTGATGATGGTGATGGTGGTGGTGTTGGTGGTGGTGATGGTGGTGATAAAAGTGCTTGATGGTTCTTCACCAAGGAATGGTTTTGATGATGGTTGACTATGATGGTTGGCTCTGGTTGACTATTGTTGGGAATAATGTTTTATGATAATGGTATATGGGGGGTTCTCAAAACTGGGCACCCCCAAAAATGGTTGGCTTATTACTAGAAGTTGTGAATATATAGAGGATGATTTGGGGGGTCCGCTATTTTGAGAAACACCCATATGGCTGTGGGTCAAAACTCTGTACCCCTGGTTCCCCTATCATTAACATTGTCTACCCTATTATTGTTGGTGATTATCCCCCTTGAGTTGGTTTGTTAATATTGACCCATAGCAATGATGCTGGTGCTTGAGGTTGGTGCATATCATGGGTGCCAAAACGCTGAGAGAGGTAGCACGTAGGTGTTTAGCCTCCAAACGTGGGTTACAAACCATAAACACAATGGCCCGGGGGGCAATGGCAACGAAATGTTTGGTGATGATGGTTGATGCTAATGTTTGGTGATGATTATGGTTGATGTTAAATGATGGTTGATGATGGTTGACCAGTATTAGGGAATGGAGTAACTGTCCATCAGATCCTCTATAGCGGCTCCATCCCTCCACATCATCACGCACTCTTCTAAGTCTTGTTAATACATTGAGCTGCCTTGGATGGCCCTGAAGCAGGTGAGGTGGAAAGAACATGCACAGAATTTCCAAGGAGAACAGGAGAATCAAAAACTTCCCACAGCCACAGACCGGGCAAGAACTTTTATGCCGGAGGATTCACAGAAGAGTTCACAAATCACTTCATGAAATGGCTATGTGCCAAAAAACAGTTTTGCGTATGCTCGAAGGCGCGCAATTGAAAGGTAATTGTTTTCATTGTTTCACGTAAGTTGCAGGTCCGGTCACAAAAGCCAGCGTGTACAGTTTAAGCCTGCATATGCGTGACTTGTTGAGGAATTAACCAGGAATTTGAACGATGAGGTGGCTTCACCATCAAGTGTGTGTGTGTGTGTGTCTGTGTGTGTGTGTGTGGGTCAAAAACCTGTACCCGAGGTTCCCCTATCATTTCAACTGTTTTTCCTATGAATCTGTTGATATTCTCCGCCAATATTGGCTGATTAATATTGACCGATAGCCATGTTGTTTTTGTGTCATACCCTTGACAATGATTATTAAACATGAAATAACACCATGAAACACCATCACAGTCATGAACCACGGCTCTTGATCGATCAGAATCAGCTATGGTGAGTTATACGCATGGTATGTTTATGATTCGAACCATCCAAGATTCATCTGGTTGGTGGTTGAACCAACCCCTATGAAAAATATGTTTGTCAACCAACCAACAAATTGTGAATACATTTGGGAACAAAAAAACATGTTTGAAACCACCAGCCTTTGAAACCACCAGCCAGTCATCATCACAAATCATCAAACATCCATCATTATCGATGATTTTGTGTCATAGCCCATAACAATTGCTCAACCATTGCACGACAATTAACAATCATTGACATTATCAAAACACACACACACACACAAACACATACACACACACACTCTAATCAATTAACGATCCTTGTGTAACAATTGGAAAAATGGAAAATACAATTGAACGATGCAAAATAACATGAACAAATAGGTAATCTGTTACTATCAATCAATGATGTTTGATATTTGTGTACATGATATTTCCTCATCATGAATTAACCACCAAATGATGGTTAAATCATGGAAATGGTTTACAATCATCCGTACAACCTGATATGAGGCTTTAAGTAGTTCCTGTTATACCTAAGACCCCTATACAATCTATACATCTTGTTGAGCATACCTCGCCGTTACCATGACCCGATTGATTAGTCATATCTAAGCGTTGACCTACCCATGATCCACCATCAGCTGTGGCTTGGGTGCAGCGCCTTGTTTTCGAAGAGCGTGTCTGGAGTAAAGGCTTTGGACAAAACCTGGTTTCCAACCAGCCATGATGTTTCGCCGGCTGAACTCAAGGTTCCTTGATGCTCACAATTGTATTCATGGTTGATAGATGGTTGATGGGTTATTAGATGCTTGTAATGATTGGTATGTGCTTGGTTCGTGGTGAAATGGGTGGCCTGCCTCACGCAGAAACAAGCATCACAATTACATGGTGGTTTCTCAAAATTTGAAACCCCAGAAATTGATGGTTTATTTCCTATTTTGAGAAACCAACCGTAGTAGTAGTTATTGATGATAGGTAATAAACCAACCATTTGACCACCATAGCTAGTCCGAGCTATTTATTACAAGGAGGGTCCCCTAAACGTTAGCTAAGTTGGTTCATAAGTGGGGTAACTACTAGTTCTGCTAGATACAACCATGGTTAAATGGCTTCTCAACCAACCTATAACTAGGAGGGCCCACCTTGTGGTTCTCGGTTCGAATGGTTAGCGGTAATCCCTCATGGTTCCTTGATTATAACTAAAGGGGATGAGCCTATTGTAACTAGGGGGTCCCACGCTATTTACCAACTTGTAATCTAGCGGTTGTGATCAACTATGAACCAACTAACTACTTGACGCTAGTAACCAACTAGTAATCAAACTTGTGATCAACCAAACTATTTTCAACCATAGTTACCATAGTTTGATCTACTTATAACGTTTGGTGGGCCCACCTTGTACCATCTCAAAATCATTCTATGATCAATAGCTCGGACTCTGCACCAAACAATCCCAGGATGTCCCACCAGGCATCTCATTGGTGGTGGTGCGAACAGCCACCCCGTCATGAAAAATAGGTGTCCGCCGACCATTTGTTAACTAACATGAGCGATTACTGGGGGAAATCAGCAAATTCACGAGAGAAAATAAACACCATGCTTTGTTAACCAACCATTTTACGAAGAAAATAAGCGACATGCCAATCAAACCACCAGGTTACTCATTGTTTGATCAATCAATCATGACGATTCTGCTGATCCACTGATTCACAACCCCGAGCAAGCGGCCAGTACCCAGGAGCAAGTAACTAACTATATCAAACATGATCAGGTAGTTAATAATTGTTGATTATGATTGATGATAGGTAGTTATTTTTCACCATTAGGCATTGACGATCAGGTGCTATTCGGTGTTATAGGTTGATTGCAATTGAATTTGGTTCATCATAGGTAGTTAATGAGGTTGATGATAGCTAGTGAAAAGATCAGCATCAATTCAAAATATAAATCAAAACGAATAAAAACAAATAAATGATTTAACTAGTATAACTAATATAATTTGATGAATTAACTAGCATGATTCAAATGCATGCATAACTAGTATAATTTGATGAAATAGAAATAAATATGACCCAGCCAGGACACTGACTTCAAGTGACCAGGCCATTGCTAGGGCACCGAGGAACCCATGCAAGTCCGGCCATGTGGTAAGAGGCCATGCGCTGCAGGCGGCCGCCTGAAAAACAAAACATGGAGCCAACAGTTGCTTGGATGATGGATGAGTAGTGACTGTAGCACTACCAACTGCCCAGAGCTTACAACCAAGTGGTTGAGCTATTTACTACAAGGGACCGGGCTCCCGAAACGTTAGCTTAGTTGGTTCATAATTACGGTAGCTACTAGTTATGGTAAGTATAACCATAGTAAAATGGATTATTAACCAACTTATAACGTTTCGGAGGCCTACCCGTGTTAACCAAGTTGGTTTCAAAGACCATACCAATGGTTGATTATATGACTAAGGGTTGGGTGGTTGAGTGGTTGATGATGGATTAATAATGACTCAAGCACAATGGTTAAAAACACTCAGCCGTACATTTATGATGACCCCTTAGTTTTATAGTTATCACCCCTTAGTGCTATAGGGTTAACTATTCCCTTTCATGAACCACTATCATCCATTATGAAACATGTCACTCAAGCCACCAACACCACTATAATCCCCGAGTCATCAACCTCTATTAACCACTATCATCCCCTATTACTCACCACTATCATCCCCTACTGATTGGTGGTTCCAACTCCTATGAAAAATATTACTCAACCAAACATGTGTTAACAACTACTAGGGAAATAACAAACGCCGTCAAACCACCAACCAGTCCAGTAGTTGTTCAAACCGTTTGTTTGGATATTGTCTCCTATCATTTGCCATTATTCATTATTCGTGGTCATGGGGCCCTACAAATCCTTATAAGACCTTGTAAACCCTTATAAATCCATTAATTAAGAACAAATCCTTGTAAAACCCCTATTAATGACCATAGTATACTATAATCTCCTTAACAAATGTTCCCTAAAAACCCGTCATAAAACCACCACCCAGGCTATCATCCCCCAGAAGATCCATAGCTGCCCACGTTGCATGTGGCCGGCCATCCAAGGCCACCTTCCACAAGTAGTCCCTGTGGCCGTGTCCACGTCGGGAAGAATGAGATTCATCGATTCAGCCATGATGAGATCATCTGAGATCATCTACGAATACCACACATATATATATATATATACTAGTAAGAAAGTAAGAGTATATACATATAAATAATTCAAAAATACATATATATATATATATATCTGTATATATATAAACACATATATTTAAATTTATATATGTGTAAATATACATCTACATATGCTAGCCCCCCCAAGATCCATTTTTGACGTGGGTTTTGCCAGCAAACGGTTGAGATACATGTGCTGTTTTGGTTTGAGTATGTTAATTTCATTATGGCCTGATTATCCCTATTTAACCATACCTGTTTGGTTATGCAATATTTCACGATTCCCTATTTGATTGTGGCCCAATCATTTCCTTCAATTACACCTATGACTTGACCTATATTGAAATATCTTACTTGATTATGACCTTTATCAGGTCTATTTATTCACAATTTCATATTTACATATGATATTTGTCTTATTTAATGGTGCCATCTTTGTGTATTATTTGATTGTGGCTTGTCGAACTATAGCCTACTGAATTTGGCTCCACTTAATTGTTGTCCATTTATTCATGGTCTATTCAAATTTGCTGCGTTATTTAGCCTATTTGACTATGCCTTATTGCATTATAGCCTGCTCGTGCTCTATGAAATTATTTCTAAATACTCAGATTTTGGTTGATAATGACCTATCTTTACTTATATGCTTTATCTGAATATGCCTTTTTTTCACCTCATTTGAAATTATAAACCTTTGTAATCATAGCTTGGTGGTTCCATACTGGAAGACATAAAAAACATACACATATTTCAGTTTAAAAAAAATGTGGTGTATATTTGACCTGTTAAGAACATCTTATTTCATTATAAGGGATGTTTTTTGATGATTTCATATTTACGCATTGTGTCCTAATTGTCTAGCCAGTAATGGATTTGGTCTAGCCAGTAATGCCCTTTGGCAATATAGCCAAACTGAGGTCTAGTTGCCAATTTCCCATGTAATCATGCCTTTTGACCTGTTCTTGGTCTTGCTTTGTGCAATTATACCTTATAGGAACTTTATTTACAATATTCAAAGCCATGCTAGAGCATAATTGAATATACTATAATTCAATATCCCACTTGGAGACAAAAATAATGATTCAATGCAAGATTGATGATGGTGAAATCAAATATTAATATGAGCGGGGAAAAAAATAGAGCACATATGAGGCATAATCGAGTAGGAGATTCTTAAATAGGCCAAAACATTGAGCAAAATTGCGTAAAATATGTTTGAGTACGAGCAAGCAAGGCAAAACTGAGTAGAGCATGACCAAATGAGACATACTCGAATCTTGAATCAAAACATATAGGATAAATCTAATAAATGGTTTACTTGCTACTGCTCTCCTGTTTCATGCCCTACCTCTACCATATATTTGCCTTGTTTAAATATGCCTAAGATATTTGCCATTGAACAAATTGACATTTGGAGGGGGTAGCGCTATATTGCCACAAAAAGTAGAACGCTACCTAGGCTAAATTGTGATGGTGAAAGAATTGCAAGTTCATTCTAAATCCCAGGGCTGGGTTCAAAGATTAGAAAGAAGTTCTTTGAATCCAAGCCGCAAATTCAAAGATTCAAAGAGAATGCGTTCTTTGGGTGAAGAATGCATTCTTACTAAATCCGAGATCCAAGATCCAAGATCGCACAGCAGTCCTGAAATGCATCTTGGATCGCTGGCTATGGTTTCCACTTGTTAAAGGTGAGCACCAACACTTCAACTAACAAATGGAAAATGAGTATGAAGCACTGCAAATAGCATGAAAATCATATCAAATATGGATCTTGGGGGGCTACCATGTATAAATATATGGGTATAGTACCTTCAAGAGCTTTTACAGTGTTTTAGAACGATGAGGCTTTAGAAGTACGGTATTTTGTAAAGTTTTACTATAGTCGCCACGTATGTAGAAGTTGTCATCGTATGGTAGAAGTTGTCATCGTATGGTAGAAGTTGTCATCGTATGGTAGAAGTTGTCATCGAATGGTAGAAGTTGTCAGCGTATGGTAGAAGTTGTCAGCGTATGGTAGAAGTTGTCACCGTATGGTAGAAGTTGTCACAAAATAACAGGGCCACCTAATAACGTTCGTGTTTAGCTGCTTCGGAAAAAATAGTTTCGGCTCAAATAAGGGAACTAAGCCAAGGCTACTGAAGTTGAAACTAATAAAAAGAAACGTTTGCTGCAAAAGTGTAATGGAAAATTCACCAGAGAGCTGAAGCTCTTAAAGGTACTTTACCGAAAAAAAATATATATAAATAAATATATATATATTATGTATATGTATATGTATATGTCTATGTCTTTGCATATGTATATGTATATGTATATCAAACATCCATGATTGGATCATCCATAATTCTGTGTGGTGGCATATTACGCTTAACCCTATAGTAGAAGCCACTGGTGGCTTGTCGATATTCATGGTCTGGTATTTTTCAGTGCTGCAGTATACAGTGCAACATGATCAGGAATAGGATGTGCAAAAAGGGCTTTCATAACCAGTATCAACCATTACCAACCATCTGCTTGATCATCATTATTCTCACCCTGCTAAGAAATGCTTGCCGTGGGTTTTTCATGGTACGGCAACGAGAGAATGGTAAATTGTCATTTATGGTGAGATACAGGACCCAATGGCCTAATTGTGGCTATTGTAGCTACCATTTCAAAACAACTGCAACCACCAGTTCGGGTAGATATAACTATAGTTGAATGGCGTATTCATCAACTTACATCTATGGCTTACTGCACGGGTCTGTAGTTGCTCATTTTGTGCCATTGCAAGTCGTTGACTTGCAGCGTGACAATGGCTGTCCGGAACTATGACTATGACGCAAGAATGTCAATGCCAACACCAATCACCAGCAACTCAAGAAGACGCCTTGCATCGAGAAGGTGTGAAGGTTGCCAGGAAACACCGTAGCATTCAAGCTCTGGTTGAAGTGCCCGCCAAACGACAGGCTTTGAAGGTTGCTGGGCAAGGTTGTGCCATCCAAGCTCTGGTTGAAGTCAACGCCAAACGACAGGCTTTGAAGGTTGCTGGGCAAGGTTGTGCCATCCAAGCTCTGGTTGAAGTCATCGCGAAACGCCAGGCTTTGAAGGTTGCTGGGCAAGGTTGTACCATCCAAACTCTGGTTGAAGTCATAGCCAAACGTCAGGCTTTGAAGGTTGCTGGGCAAGGTTGTGCCATCCAAGCTCTGGTTGAAGTGCCCGCCAAACGACAGGCTTTGAAGGTTGCTGGGCAAGGTTGTGCCATCCAAGCTCTGGTTGAAGTCATCGCCAAACGTCAGGCTTTGAAGGTTGCTGGGCAAGGTTGTACCATCCAAGCTCTGGTTGAAGTCATCGCCAAACGCCAGGCTTTGAAGGTTGCTGGGCAAGGGTGTGCCATCCAAGCTCTGGTTGAACCGGCAACCAAACGTCAAGCTTTGAAGGTTGCTGGGCAAGGTTGTGCCATCCAAGCTCTGGTTGAAGTGCCCGCCAAACGACAGGCTTTGAAGGTTGCTGGGCAAGGTTGTGCCACCCAAGCTCTGGTTGAAGTGCCCGCCAACCGACAGGCTTTGAAGGTTGCTGGGCAAGGTGGTGCCATCCAAGGTTTGGTTGAAACAGCCGCCAAACGTCAAGCTTTGAAGGTTGCTGGGCAAGGTGGTGCCATCCAAGCTCTGGTTGAAGTCATAGCCAAACGTCAAGCTTTGAAGATTGCTGGGCAAGGGTGTGCCATCCAAGCTCTGGTTGAACCGGAAACCAAACGTCAAGCTTTGAAGATTGCTGGGCAAGGGTGTGCCATCCAAGCTCTGGTTGAAGTGCCCGCCAAACGACAGGCTTTGAAGGTTGCTGGGCAAGGTTGTGCCATCCAAGCTCTGGTTGAAGTCATCGCCAAACGACAGGCTTTGAAGGTTGCTGGGCAAGGGTGTGCCATCCAAGCTCTGGTTGAACCGGCAACCAAACGTCAAGCTTTGAAGGTTGCTGGGCAAGGTTGTACCATCCAAGCTTTGGTTGAAACGGCTGCCAAACGTCAAGCTTTGAAGATTGCTGGGCAAGGTTGTGCCATCCAAGCTATCATTGAAGCCACTTTCAAATTCCAGCTTTTCTAGGCTGAGTGGGAGGTTGCGCAAATAATTGCCTTGAATTGCACCTCTGAGCGTTGTCACTCCATCAAGGGCAAACTCTTCTTCAGGCTGTTCACAGCCTTGCACGTGCAACCATGCCTGGTACAAATCAGTTCTAACGAATGTGCACGACAATGCTGCAGTATTGCCCACAAAGCCCTGCTCTTCCAAAGTCTGGTTCAGTTTCAACTTTGAAGTACCATGATGCAATGTGAGTTTTGCACCTGGTTTCGCTGCAAACTTCTCTGAGGCCATCTGGTGGACTTCTCGGCCGAGGGAGCTGCGTAAGATCCTTAGCACCGATTCTTCTCCATTCAAGGACTCTAACGTCACAGTGACCATGTCAGAATGATCTTCGCAAACGTAGCCGCTGCGACCCGCCGACATTGCAGGAATCACAGGCAGTTGTTCACCCCAAATCGTGGTTGTAAAAGAAAACCCTTGCAAACCAGGTCTGTTCTAAGTTAATGGGGTAAAATCAACAATCAACCATTAGTCTGTCTGTGAGGCTCAAAATTAACTCGCTTCAGTTAGCCCACAGCTTACTCGACCAAGCATATCGAAACATTGCTCAAAATTGCCTGTCTGTTAGGCTTTTAGTTTCCTCTGTACCCGCGGCCTTGAGGAGGGTCGTCAGGGCGCACTTGCGGTTGCCATATGTGCCATGTTCACACATGGGCTGTGGGTGAACTCCTGTAGCTCTAACTGTTGTAAGCATACCCTGATGTGCAAGCTCGCAAGAAATACGGTATGTTTGCCGCGGTGTGTACTAATATTGATTGACTTCAACCATCATCAAGGGCTTGATTCACTTCAATCACAATCAAGCACTTTATACATTGCCGTTCAGAATTGCAGCTTACCGAACTTGAGTGACCATCAGATCAGTACATATGTGTGTGTCTAATTTTGTACTGTATCTTGTTACATAGAATCATTATCCAGCCTCTGCGAAAGAAAACACTACCAATCACCACCAGTACTGCGCGTTCGGCGGCTGAAGTTTCCAAAGCTATCGGAGAGGGAGGGAGGCTGGGTGCGGTGCATGGGTGAGCGATCTACTCAAAAAGCGAGGCTGGAATCTCTGTCTTTCGGTTTGTCTCTCAATCTGCCAACCTATCTATGCACCCATCTAGTTGTCTGTCTATGTATAAAAATGAAATGCAACATATTACATCTATAGATATATTACATACTTTTATCACTAGTATAGCTAGCTAGCTCTATGAGAAACTCTAGCACTCCTTTAGCTATTTACCTATCAACCTATAAACCTATCAAACTGCCTAGCTGTCTATCTCGGAGCCCAACATCGCTGCTAACCCCACAGGGCTCGTGGTCTCGACCGATGGTGCGCCAGAAGCCCGTGCAGTTCCGGATCCATCGGGGATACATGTGGTGCAGGTCAAGGTGTGCAGAACCGAGGCCCCCGGGAGATGCTTCGCCATTGAACTATGGCTATATGGTGGTTTCTCAAAACGGGGGTCTCAAAAATTAGTGGATTTTTGAATAAACAAGGATAGATATGAGATGATTTGGGGATACCTCTATTTTGAGAAACACCCATATCCAAAAATTGCGTGGCGGGTACCCGAGTTGTAACCTGACAAGTTGGGGGTACCACTTTGGAATTACACTGAATCTGCGTTAAATCATACTGGGAGGCAGTATCTGCGGCTTCAAGTTCTATGACTACTCTACTCTGTATCCTTGACACCATCACAGCTGATATCTGTGGGGGTGGATTGGTAAATAAACCAGCCTGGTCAATATAAAAGTGGGACTTTGGTGGTTTAACACGTCCCAGAAATACCAAACTATCCACCAGTCATTCTGCCCACATGTCCCAAATTGTTGGCTGCATCCCCAACTATGTCCAAAAACGTTTTGATCCATTCTAGATATGGCTGGCTAGCAAACAGTATAGCTGCAACCATCAATTCAAATCATAGCTGGGAATACACACATACATTTCTTCAAAACATAATCAATAATCATGATGAAGCATCAATCAACATCATCGGCTATCATCCTTCACCAATTAAACTGGATGAATCAACCATCAATAGAAATCAAACGCCAGCAATATGGGCGTTTGTCAAAATAGGGGCACCCCAAAAGCATCCCCTATATACCATTTATAGTATAATATATGGTGGTTTCGCAAAATAGGGGACCCTCCAAATCATCCAGTTAATTCACCATTTGTAGAAATAAGCCAACCATTTTGGGGCTCCCTATGGCTTGAGAAATAACCATATGATGGTTTCTCAAAATAGGGGTACCCCTAGATCATCCAATATGATTCATTTATAGCTATAAACCCACCATTTTTGGGGCTCCCTATGGCTTGAGAAACAACCATATGTAAGAGGTCACAAAGCCTCCCAAGTGCATCTGCAATGTCCAGGCCTGCAAGCCCCAGAAACGGCCTGAGGCAGGATGCGGAGGGGAGCTCATAGCTACTGCGAAGAACGGCTCGTGTTGATGGTAACATGGCTGATGGCTAAGGATGGCCAAGGATGGCTAAGGATAGCTGAGGATGGCTAAGGATGGCTGAGGATGGCTAAGGATGGCTTGACTGATTTTGATGGTTGATGACGGTTTTCGATGGTTGATGGCTAAGGATGTTTAATTGATGATTCATGATTAATGCTGATTGATGATGGGTGTTGACATTTTGCTTGCTTCATGGTCCGCGACAGTTCTTCATGGTTCAGTGGTTGCAAATTCATACTAGATTTGTTTCAGGAACATTTATATGTATATATATATATACACACTTATCATGAGTATACACAAATATGCATATATAAAACAAATGTGCACATCAATATGTACATACGTTTTATCTAACTAAATGAATAGATAAATCAAACATATATATATATATATAAATTAATTAAATATATATAAATACAATACATATTGATCAATAAATCAATCACAATAAACTTATATGTATATGCACATGCTATAAATGTGGTTAGCAAGTAGGCAGCTGACCGAGGTGAAAACTGCATTTGGCTTATCCTACCACCAACATCTCTGACTGTCAAAGAGAGCCTAAACTGCTTTAATCTAACCAGTGGAAGGATTCAAACATGGTTGACTAACAATGGTGGACTTTCCACATGAGATTGTCCATTTATGTTGGTACAATGAATGCATGCTGTGCAGTCGAACAATGAAACTAAGGTTTGCGTGACTCCGATCCACAGTACTGCAGGTGTTGGAGCCAAGCAGTGATTGGGGACTACTGTTCTTTGGTGTGTAGTTGTAAAGGTGCCCTTTTTTGGTTGGCAGCTGATATCTATATCTAAAACAGTGAGTGTTGAAACAACCTATTAGGGAATAACTAATCCAACGATGTAACCATGATGCCGTCCGTTTGTATCGATCCACAAAAAATAAACAATTTACACAATCAGTCACAATGAAAACACTCAATTGTGTTCTTTCTTTCGTTGTGTATGGAATTGTTGTTGTTGTCGTTGTCTGCTGTTAGCGGTTGATTGCTGTTCTTGTTGTCTTTGTTTTCTTGCTGTTCGTTGTTTTTGTTATATACTTGTGGTGGTTGTTGTTTGTTGTGCTTGGCCCAGCCATTTTTCTGAGTTTCCAGCCTCGACTTTGACAAAACTCCAGGCCAAATTGTAAATGTGTTGATCCTGCACCTCAGAACGGCACTCTGCCGATGGGATTCTCGGATACTCCAAATCCATGCCAAAAAAACAAAGAAACAAAAAGCAAGCGGCTGATTGGTTGTGATTTGGGTTCATACAACCTGGTCAATAAGGGAGGTCCCCAGCATTCATAAGTCGGGTTACACCCCCAGAACTGGTACTCGACCCCCATAGTGAATGGATTGAGGGAATCTGGTTCTTCAAAAAGGGAACCCTCAGTTCTCATCCGCTGTAATCATGTATAGTAACAAAGCAGCCATAACTTTCAGGGTCAGCATTCTGAGAAACACTCCTGGTTCCCCCATCGCTAACCCTTGTTTTCCTGTAGCTTTGTTGGTTATTATCCACCATTATTAATGGTTCAAAGTGACCCATACGTTATGGGTCGAAACCAACCATCAACAAACATGGCTGTTCACATCCCAAAGAGCTTGACTAGTGACTGGTCGTTGATGTGAACAGCCACTGGTAGGGCCCGAACAGACCTAAAGCCATGTGGGTTACAGTAGCTGGTTGCGACGCAAGGGTTGATCCAGCTACTATAAAATACCCCTAGGTATAACCTGGTATAGTAGCCATTGATGGTTATCGTCATCGAAACATATCGAAATCAGTATCAAAATTGAAGCCAAGCTTGGCTGGGCACACAACTTTGCAAAACATATCTTGCACAAACCATATATCACACTAGGGAGTTGCGGTGAGCACAAGCAACGGTTCATTGGTTTTCAGATGAATCTTAATAGTTGTTGGTTTGGTATCTATGGAGTGTGGCTCACTCGAGTATCAGCCATTATCAATGGGTCTAAGCAGTATCAAACATACAAGTCATGTCATATGTCATATGAACCTCTATCAAACCAAAACCGGAATTTGTTCATTAATTGCTATGAAACAATTTCTGAACACTTTTCGACAATCATCAATCACTATCCTGCAGCTTCTAAAGAATCGTCAACCATCAAACCATTTTTGGTGAGAAAAGCATCGAACCATCTTTGATCACCATCAACCATCCAACCATAGCATTGTCATCAATTTTCGCAATCTTTGGTGACACATCTGGATGATCAAACTTAAAAATGGCGTGGCTTTGACTGCAGCTGGGGTGATCAAGTTTTGCTTCAAGCTCCTTGGTGGGCCATCTCCACTTTTCAGATTACATGTTTCATTTACCATTGATAGCCTTGGTAAAAAAATCTACTGAATAAGGTAAATCAAATCACCGCAAACAAATGACCTATAATCTTTGGTACCTCGCCTGATTTACCTTCATGGATCAAACATATCGT
The DNA here is from genome assembly GCA_009767595.1 of Symbiodinium kawagutii. NCBI lineage: Eukaryota > Dinophyceae > Suessiales > Symbiodiniaceae > Symbiodinium > Symbiodinium kawagutii. The sequence continues at coordinate 44,332 of VSDK01014135.1, forward strand.
CTTCATTCGATATGCACGAGATCGTGCTACCAACTCAGTTTACCACATTGTTCACATCCCACAAATCATCAAGCGTTACGCATTTTTTTTCGGATGTTTCGTTGTGACATATCAATGTGTTCTTACCGTCGTGAAAACACAAATGTCAACCGCCAACCCTTGATCAGCCATTCAACCAGAATGACGTGAATCACTACGGGCCATTATTGACAACAATTTGGTGTTTTTTTAAGATTGGGGTACCCCCCAATCATCCATCTGAGCCAAGAAGAAACAATCCATCTCTGGGGGTTTCCAAGTGTAAGAAACTGCGATGTCCCATCATTGACCAGTGTTTCCCCTATTGTTGGTCATTCTCCCCTGAACAACGGCTAGAAGTGGATGATGGGCAACCTGTGAAACGACTCAGGGTGCCATATTAGAACTCGAGGCACCACCAGATCTTTGTTTTTTCGTAGTTCCAGACCTGGTGGCGACACCGGCCCCCTGCTGGATATGTTGGCTAAACTGTGTAGCACTTCTGGAAACTAGCTATGTACCAACTGGAGTGTCTACATACCCAACGAATTGGTCAATTAAACAATGGCAATTAAACAATGAGTTGAGTAATGGTAAACTGAAAACCAAAAACCATACAGAATTCATGAATCCCAAACTCATAGATAGCGAAACATATTCACAATTGCTAGTTGGGTAGAAGAAACACTCAATCGAATACCCGTTGCTGTTGACTGCAAAAATTGCAACCACAATTCACATGCTTTCGGCCACCATACCCAAACAAGCATCCGCAAATAAAGCATCTAGCTGCCACATGCTCTGGTGCGTAGGGGCAATGTCACCGTTCTGCTTTTCACCCGCCTTTTGTTCATAGTTCACGTAAGAACTAAGCAACTGACCAGCAGCTTGCTTTCAAACGCAATCTAGGTGCGACTGTGCAGTGACCATTTTCGCGCCTGCTTTTGCCACAGCTTCGTAGAAACCAGCATCGTTCCTGGGCCAAAATGATCTGTGTGACCTGTGATGAATCTTGTGTATAATGCTGGATCCATATTTATTCAACCATCCATGTTTAGGTTGAATCACCAGCTATTTGAGGTAAACTGATGGTGATTTGTTCGTATGGATCCACCATGAACTCGCTATGAAATAGACTCCCTCACGCTATTCCCTGTTTGTACCTGGCTACTCGGGACTTGCCTGCAACAACGAAGCAAATTTACAAACACACGCGCATGAATCCGTTCAACAAAAAGAGTGAAGCACATTTCCCCACGATCGACCTACCAAGATCAATACTGAACACACTCCGCTGACTTGATGGTTTTCCTGCAAGAATCTCATCGTGATGATATTTTTCAATATGGCCTTTCATACCTGAAAACTATCTCCCAAGTATGTGGTGGTTTCTTAAAATAGGGTAGCCCCAGCTATCATCCAATTGATTCACCCTTGATACGAATCAACCAACCAACCATAGTTTTGAGCACCCTATGAGAAACCACCACATCCAGTTGGTATATCCCCGATTCAATTGTAATCCCCACTTTTATAAACCATTAACCATTCTCAACCATGAAATACTAGCCATGTAAACATGGCAATTAGCCATATGGCCCATATGGCTATGGGTCAAAATGCTGTACCCCTGGTTCCCCATCATTGACCATTTTTTCCCCTGTTTTTGCTGGTGATTATCCCATATTATCCCCACAGGCGGACTGACAAGGTGCGCACTCGACGAACTACGCTGCCAGTTGGAGCAGAGAAAAACCAAGAGGCAAACCACCAGGATAAGAGGTAAACCACCAGGATGGGGTCACATCCATGTCACACCCGCCGCCCACGTCGGTGCCCAAAAAACGGTGAAGGTTCGTTCGAGCTTCAACTGCACCCGTGCGGCGCCCCAGGCGCTGTTGGACAACATCCTCGGGGGACCATGGTTGAGGCGCACCGAACCTGGGTCACCTGGTGCCCTCGTTAAGCCCGGTAAGGGGAGGTCACCTGGACGTTAAGCCCTTGAATCGTGATTTTTTGAAGCCATTGACCGAAGCCTGAAGTTATGGGATGATTTATGATTGAACATCGATGTATGGTTGAAAATTATTGAGATGAATGATTTGTTGTTGAGAATGTTTAAACTAAAGGATGATAACTTGGATTAATAATCAGTTTTCACAGCTACCGAAGCTGCATCTACCATGCAGTCTCCAAAGAATCTAATTCAACCATCTTGACCGTCAACCATTATGTGCCAGCTATGTTAACCATCAAACAGTTTCAACCAGCACGAAGCCATGATTTGTTTCTATCATGGTAAACCCATGACCATAGTTGATGGTTGATACAACTGTTAACCAGTACTAAGCCGCTGTATACAACCTGCAACCCAAATGACCTTTGTTTCGCATGGTTAACCCCAATTCTAAGGGTCAAACCTGCCAAAAAAATAAAGTCGTTTGGGCTTCAGGAAGTTATATCACCATCTTCACCACCAATCATCAGACTGTGGGTCAAAACCCTGTACCCCTGGTTCCCCTATCATTAACCATTGTTTTCCCTATAGTTGGCTGGTAATAACCACCATTAGTTGGTTGGTTAATATTGACCCATGGCCATCAACCAAATTCCTACTGTATACCAGTTTTGTCAGCCAACCATTACCCCAATCAAGCAGTCATGGCTGATGTAACCAGTTATGTAACAAGTTATGTACCAGTTATATATACCACTTTTGTACCAGTTCTGTACCACTTATGTACCACTTAAAAATACCACTCATATATACCAGGTATGCACCACTTATATACAACTAACCAATTATATAACCAGCTATCTTTCCTATTATATACCAATCATATCAGCCATGGATAGTAAACCTCCTGCGCTTCGCCGCCCCAGCGGTCACCCTCCCTTCGGCCGCAAAGGGGCTGAGAATTCATGGTGGACACCACGGAAGTTGCTGCCACGGCCAGCCTTGGGGGCCAAGCAGATCATTTGATGTGTTTGTTGTCAAAATCATGTTTAACATTATTGAGCCATTCATATTGACATTATTGATTAACACTCGTGTCAAGAATTTTGATGAACACATAATGAATATGTACAATGTTTATCAAAAGTGTTGATTTTAACATGTTTGACACTAATGTTGCCATTTTTTCCTCTCTATGATAATCAATTTAGCTACGTGTCAAATTATCAATTATGAACCAATAGGTGAACCACCGTTGTTAAATAACCTGCCACCATTGGTTGACCTACTGGTACACAATGGTTAACCTACTGGTTGATGATGGTCATTGTTAATGACGGTTACAGAATAATGGTTAATAATGGTTAATGATCGCTGATCACTACAAAGAAGGTGAATGATGGGTGAATGAGGTCCGGTAATAGTGGTCAAGGGATGTCAAGGGTATAACTTCTTGTTTCAGCACCATTGTTGAACTTGTTCCTGCCCACTTCTTGGTTCACAACCTTCTACTTCGACAACAACAACCGGCCGTTACCATTATTGACCGTGGTCACTCACTTGATGGACCAGCGGAATGGTCTTGTCACAAGCATCGAGATCGACAACTGAGCATCGATGGATCTCTTGTGGAGCGACATGGTCATAAGCTGTCGCAAGCAGTGCGATGTGTTTTGCTTGCAATACCAAGGCCTATGCTTGCACTTACCAGCCTATAGTAGAAAACCAGCTCAAGTGGCTACCCTTCTTATTTGAGGTTGGTTACCTATTGTTTTATGGTAACCGGAAGCATAGAGAAGGGTCAGTTCGCCAAGAGCGGGTGAACACTTCGAAACTTGAGATTCTACATCAATCAATTGTGAGAGATCTATCCCAGCTACTGTCAGTCTGTGATTCATGGTAGATGCAAAATGATTGAACAACATGTCTGTGATGACAGTCACTAGCCTTTGGGGTTGGGGGTGGGGTGGGGTCGGGGTGCTGTGATAGTTGATGGTTGCTTTTCCTATGCTCCCATGTCTGCATGGGGCCTTCAGCCTCCAGCGCATCTGCGCAAAAAACAATGCAAACACGTCCTCTGACGTCGACGTTGGCAAGCACATGCGCTTCGATGCATGCGCTCAGCAGCAGCAGCAGCAGCAGCCGCCGCACCGCCGACGGCGCTCAGCCGTCCGCACCAAACCGCCGCTGCCAGAGCAACGATGTCGCTGCAGCCTGATGGTGTAGCACCTCCAAGTTAGCAGCGTCTGAGGGCCAGCCTAAGCGAGCCTGAAGTGGGGGCACATAGTCATTTGGCCTAGTGCTCCTAGTTTCTGGGCAGTCCCAAAAAAGATGCCTGAGATCACCAACTGCAGCGTTGCAGAGAGAACATGTTTGATTTGAGTTGCGACCCAGCCAAGCGTCCGACACCACGCTGCCCAACAGAACACCGCGATAAGCGGGACCCCAGCTGAGGGCCTGCCTGACCCTTTTCCAAGACACTTGATGAAACGCAAGCAGAAGTTCTTCCTGAGTATAGAGTTGGACAAACTCTTCGGCCTCGTGGCGCTGAGAATTGTGCAACCAATCCAGGAACTGAGCACGGCGCCAGCTGTGCCTGAGAGCGTGCAAGGCAGCTGGCATCGAATCCTTTTCAAGGCGCAGGGTGCATTCACTGTGAACACAACCTTCGGCTTGGATGTCAGGGTGCTTCCACACCTGCTGACCCCTGGTTTTGACCCAACCACACTGCTGAAGCTGGTTCGTGAGGAGGTGCCAAGTGGACCCCGCTTTATTGCAGATAACCAAGGCACCTGCTGACTGAAGCCTCACAGCTCTGTTCCAAAGCCGTTGCAACAAGACCCCTTCCAAGTGAGCCTTGCATCCGTACACAATTCTGCGGACGAAGGGAGACGCCATCCGTTGAGGCCCGTACTTGGTGAGAGCCGTGAACAGTTTCTTTGACGCCGTCTGAGTAGGCATGCGAGCAACCCACCCATAGGCAGCCTTGCTCACAACCAATGCCTTAGCAGCCGGGAGCAGCTGATCGAGCATGAGGGGCAGGGCCCGGAGCTTGTTGGCTCGAGCCGTGGCCTGAGATAGGCGGTCATTTTCCGCCTCATGCATTTGACGCCGCTGCCGCGCAGTGACGACACCGAGGAATTTGATTTCGGCTTGGGCGCTCGTCACCTGAGTCTTAGCTTGGTTCTCCAAGAAACCCACCTGAGCGGAGAACTGAGACCAAGAGTCTATGTGGCTTTGCAAGGCCTGAGCGTCCTTAGCCCAGAAACTCCTGTCGTCCATATATATTTTCTGGATGATCAAACTGTTGTCAGCAGAAATGGAATAGGCCCCGGAAGAAGTCACCACCGCCAATAAAAAGGGGGACAGGGGGCATCCCTGTGGTATCGCACAATCAACCTTCACACGTCCTCTGTAACACGGGTAGTCATGCGTTCACCCTCACTCAGAGCCCACTCACCATCCAGCTCTGGTTTCCAGAACACAGATTCGCACATCGCATAGATTTATATGGTGGTTTCTCCAGTCATAGGGGTATCCCGAAATCATCCAATATCAATCCTTGAAATAAACCAACCAGTTCGGTGGGTCCCCTATTTTGAAAGCCGCCATATAGTTCTCCGGGTCAAAGACGCAAAGGCCGGCCGTGCTGCTGGATGTATTACATTTCTGGGGCCTCTGCCGGTCCGCCTGAGACGCGAAAAACAAACAATGCTTCCTCACCGCATCGGTGTACGAAAAACAGAATCAATCCTACTGAATCCCTCAAATCAATCTTACAACCAAGCTAAATAACTTTACACACCAACAAATACAGTAATCAATCTGACAACCAATGCAACAAGATATTCCAAGCCCCTATCATTCACCATTGTTTTCCATATGATTTGGTTGCTCATTATAAGCCGTAAAATTGATGTTTAATATTGACCCATAGCCCAGTATAGCTGGTATATCCCCTAGTCTCGTTGGTTTTTAGCCCCTATTTTCAACCATTAATCAGCCAGTTAACCATTAGTTGGTTGGTTAATATTGATCCATATAGCTCTATAGTTGGTATATATCCCCTATAACTGATGATAATTATCCCCTATTATTAACCATTAACCCAGCATTAGTTGGTTGCTTAAGAGCTTGACCCGGTGGCTCGCCATATTCCAAGTTCACGTCGACAAATGCCATGCTTGGCACCTCCGAACTCCCAGCGTTCCAATCAGGGGGCTCTTGAGCGAAGTGCTGCACTTCCGGCATAGCATGCAGCCTGAGTTGCTGCGATGAACGATGCCGTTCTGAACTGGGCAACTCGAAATCAGTGAGGTAACTTGATGAATTCGTAGAAGTCAACAGGAAACGAAGTGATAGGACCATGTTACATGTTGTTGTTGTTGTTGTTGTTGTTGTTGTTGTTGTTGTTGCAAACCACTATTGATCTCCTTTGTGCACCGTGACTAATCTCTTTGTTAAAGTTTTACTTCCAACTTTTAATCATTGAACCCCTGTTCCTGGGTCATTAAACAAAGTTCTGAACAACAATAATTAACTTTATTTTCCAATCATTCCACACTAACCTTTAATGCTTCAATTTTCTTGGAACATTTAACACCACCAAACACCAAATGATTTACATAGTTTTGAACCATTAGTTTGTAGATTTACTAATATCAAAGCAACCAAGTAGATTTACTAATATCAAATCAACCATTTGTTAATAGTGTTTGGAACCATTAGTGAACACCACTAGACACCACTTGTACGCACGGACACGCAGATGTCTATGACTGCTGCCCGAGGAGCTCCTCGGTCAAACCCAGGGACCACAATGAAACCTCGGTTGGGTCGTACGACTTCAGAGGGGGTGGTGGTTTCTCAAGTCATAGGGGTAACCCACAAATCTATAGATGATCATAGGGAATGATCATCCACTAATAGTCATGTATAGCAACAAACGAAGCATTTTTGGGGTTCCCAATTTTGAGAAACCACCGTCTATAGTTTCTTGATCATTTACAATAATGAAGCAACCATAACTTTGGGGTTCCCTCTTTTAAGGACGAGGTCATGGTTGGCTGTCCCTATGTTCTCAGTTACCATTAAACAGTAGGTGACCAACCCCTGTTGCAACAGTAACCAACCCCAGTTACAGCGAGCTGGTAGAAACCAGCTGGTTACCTACTATTTCATGGTAACTGGTAACTGGAAGCATAGAGTGTCGTTTGAATCTAGCTAGATTGATTTGGCAATTGATCATATTGGAACCTTCGCGTGACATATGGCGTATGATACTACAAGCTTAAGCTTGATGGGGATTTTTCAAAATTTGGGAAGTTCCGCAATTGTGGATAGTTTAATAATACAAATTTTGGGGGATCCCTGATTTTGAGAAACGCCCAAATATGGTGACTCACCATGGAGTGTCATTGAACCATGGGGTAACATGTAGTGAATCCAACATGCTGATATGGTGGACCATGGTTACCCGAACCATCGTCGATTACCATCCGAGGGCTAAGGATGACCACATCCCATTGAGAATGGTTGATTCATCATGACAAGTAGTGGCGAATCATGGTTTGGAATGGCTACTGATACAGTGATTGCCAACACCTCACCAGTGTCCAAGGGACGTTAAATGGAGCGGTTTCCTCTTCCCCCATGGTGCTTCCCTTCCATTTGGAAACCCAGCGAAGCACCGATGAAGATTGCCCCCTGCTCGTGTCACTTTGTTCCACTTCAAAGTTTACTTTGGTTTTCCTGTGGGTTTTTGAACTGGAAACAAACTTTACCAGATCAAATTTTGAAGAAAAACATCGTTTCCAGTTTTCGTGGAAACTCGTGGGTTTTTTTCAAAGTTTACCACAGTTCAGTTAGCTTCTCTAGATAGTTTTCCGTGCTTTTCCAACGTGTCTCCAACCATGGTTCCCCATGTTCCCGTGGTTGGCTTCCCTGGAACCAACCGGCACCACCACCGTTGCACGAACTCACCAAGGAGCCGAAATCGAATGGCTCTCAAACCTCGGAGACGACTTGGACCGTGCAACTGGAGTGAACCAGCTGAGCGAACAGCAAGTGCTAAGAGCTATAGTGAAACAGGTCAGTGTAGTGGTTGGCTAATGGTTGCTATCATGGTTGACGAATGTTTATTAATGATACATTAGTGGTTAATTATAATGGTAGTGGTTGACTAATCAATCAACCATTAATAACTAGCTAATGGTAGATTAATGATTAATGGTTGTTATTAGTGGTACATTAGTTATCAACCAGCTAAGAACTATTCGTGGTTAATTAGTGGGTGATTAATGGTTGTTTTCTGTTTATTAATTGTTATTTGTAACAAATGAGAGGTTACTTGGTGATTTCTCAAGCCATAGGGGACCCCAAAATAGTTGGTTTAACACTACAAGTGCTTAACAAACTGCATGATTTAGGGGTACACCATTTTCAGAAAGACCCATTTGTAACCATAATAGTGCTATTGAAATGCCATTTCGCGTGCTATTTATGAACCATAGCTGGTTGAAGTTGATAGCAACCACTTTTAGAGCCATAGTGCTAAGAGTTATCAACTTCAAGTGGTGCTATTATGAAACATGACTAAGCGATTTCGAAACATATAAGAAACATCACATAAAATAACTTGGTGTGGAGACTCCAGTTCATATATGTGGCGCTTTCCATGGTGCCAGGTAGTTTTTGCCTCCGTAAAACATGGCAAACATGTGGACCAACTGCTGCTGAAACTGCTGATGGGTGATCCAGCTGAACTTTGAGGGAGTCCAGTGATAGAATCATCATGGTTTTGACTGTTGACTAAGCATTGCCTTGATTTATATGCCATGTTGACTAAGCATTGCCTTGATTTTTATGCCATCTCTTGAACACAAAACAAGAAAAGTACCCTTGTTGTTGACTACACATGGCATGTAGCTTGAGAATTTGCTTTCCGTCACATGATTTTTCTCAACATACAGTCCACACAAGAACAACCTTCTTCACAATATCAATTTCCCAGCTTCAGTTTCAGTAGCCACGCAACGGATGAAACTGTAGCTCCATTGAGGGCAACCCTCGTACTTGGGGCATGCACCACATGTTGGATAAGAGTAGAATTCCTATGAATCATTGCTAAAAGTGCACGTAGATACAACAAGCCCGGCTAGTGGTTGATTAGTGGTTACTTAGTGGTTGATTGGTGGTTAAAGCTAGCATAGTGACCTCAAAAAACCGCTGAGCCGGCATGACACCGTTGATGTGAATCCGTCGATTTCTCACGCAAGTTTTACTTCAGCTGGGGAATAGCACTGACAGTTTTTCCCAGCGGAATATCTCTAAAGCTGCAAGCACATGTAGGTGTTTCTCAAAATAGGGTACCCCCAAATCATCCAATATTGACCAGTTACACTAATAAACCATGAATTTTGGGGGCTCGCTATTTGAAGAAACCAGCATGTGAGAATGGGTCATGTGCAATATTGTTCGAAACAGATTCCTCTCTGGAAAACTCAGAGCGAGACTGAACTTTCCATCAAATGGTTGACTCAAACAACAGCCAAATGGTTGACTCAAACACTATCGATCCCCAGGCTTCCAGTCACCGTTATAGCATGCAACCAGCTATAGTTTCTCTAATTCTTATTTTGGTTTGTTGCCTACCAAACTGGCAACTAGAAGCCTATGGGATCTTCTACTTTCAGGTTTGCCTCATTGTATGACCATTCTTTGGGTCCCGTTGAACTAGCATTTGGCTAGTGTCCATTCCGGTAGCCCCTTAGTTTGCTCCCCCTTCAAACACTCGATATCCGTGGCTCCAATTCGCTCCCTCCCAAGCACCAGCCAATCAACCACTAGTCAACCACCTTGAGCCATCAGTCAATCACTATTCAACCATGACCTATAACCACTAATTACCCACAATCATTGGTCAACTGTAGCTACTCATCATGAATCAATAGTCAACCCATCAGTAGCAAATACTTCGCCGCTAGTCAACCACCACCTGCCCATCAATTTACCACTGATCAATCACTCCCCAACCACATTTAACCACGGAATAACCACTCAATTACCACTAATTGACCCCTACTTAACCACCAATCAACAACCAATAAACCATTAATCAACCAGTGATAAACCACTACTCAACCACTAATTATCAACTTGTCAACACTTAATCAACCATTAATTAACGATTCATTAGCCGCTGGATTCATTCTGCGCACCGCTAAGCTACGATGGTGTTTGGCCCAAAGCTCCTCTGACGATCTCCGAAACCAAGGTCACCATGCCTGGCGCGGTCGCGGCAACGAACGGCCGAGGGCCCTGGGTAGATACGTTGGTTTGCAACCTGCGTAAGTACCTGAATAAACAACATATATTGTATGCTTTCAAAAAATAGTAATATAAGGTTGTATGTATCTTCGTAAAATTTTTAAAACATACATATTGAATGTATGTTTAAGATAAAAATGTGGTATGAGAAATACATTTATGACAAATCATATGCATATCAAACAACACATCTCTATATACATGAAAAATACATATATATATATAAATATATATATATATAAATAAATAAATAAACACATATATATTATATATTCAAAAAATGATACATATATATAAAATAAGATAAATATTCAAATATGACTTGGTATCTGCACACGTTGGCCATGAGCCAATCAACTGTGGTCAAACTACGCTTAGTGACTATGGTCAGTAAAGATGGTGCTGGCCTATTCTTCATCAATAACTTTGGTTTATTGAAGCCTGGCCAATCTACCTGGTTGAATTATGGTTAAGTAGGAATGCTTAATAATGGCCAATAATGTTTCATAAAAATGAAATGACTATGGTAACTTATACCCTGCCTAAGTATGAAACAAATTGAACAATTGTTATATAGATATGAATGCAAATCACTTGGTCATAAGTTGATTGATATTTGCCATTGAACTATTATTATACTTGCCAAAAGTGCTATTTGCTCTACGAGTGGCTATAACCGAAGTTAGCTAAATTGTGGGGGTACCAACCTGTAAGAATTTTGGCATGGCATGGTCATCCATTCATTAGCTTCAATCGTTTCATTGGACACGCAAAAAAACATCAGCTACATCTTCAAATCAAAAGAATACCAAATGGTGATAGTCGACCGTCTGAATGGGAAACCTTGAGGGGTCTGCAGTTTAAACATGCTTGACAAAAGAGATTGAAGGGGAAACTAAAATACCCACGAAAATCCATCCTGATTATAGCCATTGTCAAATATACACCATTGTCCAACATCTATTTTCATTAGCTATGCGATCAAGAATCATGAATGGCAGAGTGATTACCAGTCGTCACTACCACCAGCATGATGCATTCTATCGCATGAACAGCTTTAAATGTAGGGTCACTGACCCGTTTCTCTTTTTGCCTAATTCTCCACCATTGGCACGTGGATGTTTCATTGCACAGTTCTATTCGCAAGGATGCTATACTTAGATGCGCATCTGAACTCGCTGCTAAACACATTGAAAAAGGGGGTTAGTTCTCCCACCTTAGGGCTATTTACGATCAATATATCCTAGTCATAGCCCCAACTGCAGAACCAAGCACACACGGGTGTATTGGTTGATCCACCCGTAGGAAATGACCGGCACTTCTGTGTCAGCAGTTGTTAAAGTTGAGATGGTGCCGCTATGCTATTACTAACTATTTGCTCCTAGAACGAAGTTCCACCATTGTCTAGAAGCCTAATTACCTCACGATGCCCCGTGCTAACATATTGTATTTACGATGCACGGTTGCCACAATAACATGGTATGTATATACAGTTTGACGTGAACATGACATATCATGATATAAATAGCGGTTCATCACTATGCTAGCCACTACATAGTGCCCCCAGTTAGAGCGTTCCAATTGAGGTAGCTACCAGCTACGTCGAATAGAAGTGTGCTAAAGTATGCTAAAATGGCTCATTAGCCAACTATCCACCCCATAGTTACACAACTTATGATATGAGTCAACTTATATCTCACTTCCCCGAGGCTTTTTTCGTCCTGGCCCTGCATTGATAGCTGCTCTCAGCTCAGCTATAGCATCTTGGGTCTCACCATTGACCGGGATCTTCTCCACAGCGGTCAGCATTTTGTTCTGCCACTTCCGCTGCTTTGTCTGCTTCTTGCCTCACCCGTTCATCGCAAAGGAATCAGATTTTGGCACATCATGGGCCACCCGTCCCGGCCACCCAACACACCCCAAGAAGTGATGAGCATCTGTTGCCCTCCTTGCCTGTCTGAGTTGTGGTAGTACCGCTTGTGTTAGCCAAGCGAGCCCTGCGTTTGGCAGCGCTCGTCGCACGCGACACGAAAACAAATCCGCCAAAAATGGCGCGAAAAGACTGGCCGCGGTGAAGCTGAAATATGCCTACTGAAATTAGGAATGGCATCCTGGGCTTTCCAGAATTTGCCACAAGAGCTTATTCATCTTTTGGCACAAGAGCTCCATCTCCAGGATCAGCTGACTACTAGCTATGGTAGAAACAACTCCCTTGCTAGATTGGCGAATGTGATCCAATTTCTTCCGGCGCCGTGGCTGGACAATCTACCTGGCAATCGAAGACGGGACATCATTCATTGAAATGGTAAACCCAAAGAAAAATCAATAAAAATCATCTACTTAATGCTCACCATTTTAATGGAAACCAGTCGTCTTCTAGAGGATACCCTCTATTAATCAACCAGGGGTGGCTCGCTTCATCCTGGGTAGAGATTATGGTGGATTTTCCACTGCCAGGTTGGTTCATCAGCTAAGTTGCTGATGAACCAACTTCTCCGGGCCGGAAGGGGATCCCTTGAAGCCCCAGATCCTTGGGGGGGCCCAAGCGCTCGCCGTGCGCTTGCCTGGCACCTTTCGGTTGGCCAACTTAGCCGCTGCCCACAAGGACTGCCTGACTGCCGCAAAAAACAACGGCATGGAAAAAAAACATGTATATATGATATATGTACATGAATATGCTGGTACACTTGTACAGTTTAACCAATCATAGAATGGTAGTATATTGGTGGACATGTATATAACATTTATATCTATTGGCGGGCAGTGGATACATATATAAGAATGCTAGTATAGATGCCGATATATGGTTGTGGGTCAAGGGCCCACGCAACCCCAGCTGTTCACATCCTGAGCATTACCAGCTGCCCATTTTTTGGATGCTTAATATCGCCCCGAAACCACGTGCCTGAAATACATGTTTATTCGCAGACACGGTACTAGCAAATAGCTACACCCTATGGCTCTACTTTGCGTACTAGTATGAATTATACTAAAACGTAAGAACACTTTCTTTGTGATTAAAGGTGGTTGACTCGTGCTTAATTGATCATTCTTGGTTGATCGTTGTCGCTTATCTACATTCTTAGATGATGCTACCCATTCACAGGGATCCGCCGATAGATCGAGAACTTTATCTGTTTGTGTATTCGATTTATCGATTCATTCATGAGTTGATCCATTCATTGATATTTTGATTAAATGACATGGTCAAACACCTCAATACAAACGACATGTGGGGACATAAACAGGGAGAGAGATGTCCATAATACCAGGGCTATCCTGGTAGCTCCGAATCGCTCCTCCTTTAAAGGGCTACTGGGATACCCCTGGCTCCTGGCCCTATTCCCTCCCAACGCGGTGATAAACAATTTCGATCAATTTGGATTCAACGATGTTCAACGTAGATCAAAGGTTCGGGGATTTCTCAAGCCAAAGGGGAACCCCAAAAACGGCTTGTTTATTACTATATGATATGGTTTTATATTGGATGATTTCGGAGTACCCCTCTTCTGAGAAACACCCATTTTTGGAGCTTCGCTGACTGGGGAACAAAATCGCAGGTGAAACGAGTCCAACACGACATCTACCAAGTAGAGTTCCACTAAATACCGTTAATATCCATTAATAGTTGTTTCGTAAATCCTATGTACCGAACTCAAAAATGGTGGCGGCTGTGGTGGGTTGATAACCCATAGTAATCCGCCTACGATAACCCGTAAACGGGTTCATCTGCTGCTGAACTATCACTGCATTTAGCATAAAAGAATCGACGACATACTGTTCAAAACCAGCGATTCTACTCATAAGTTTTAGCATATGTCATTCACAAGGCTTTCTTAAAATGGTCAATGTAGGTTCGTCATGTTATCGCCATGTGATTACAACCCTCTTCGCTACCGAAACCAGCTCCGCCTCTGACAACCAGTCAGGTTATCTACCGCTATTAATAATCCAGCGCAAACCATTTTCTAACAGTACTAGTACTGTAACAGTACTAGTACTAGCGACACGCAAAGAAAAGGTGTTGTGTAGCTATCACTTTTAGAATCAGGATGGCATCTTCAGAACCATCATCAAAAATTGTCACTGACAATCAGCAACCAACATCTATGTACCACGATCAGCCATCATTGAACACTAAAACGCAACACAACCAAAACATAAAACAGCAGTTGAACATAGACCAACGATAGCCAACCACCATTGACAATCATTAGCCATATAATATCAACGATCACTAATCCACAATAATCAACTATTCCGAGTCATCATGAACCCACATAGTGGTACCTCGTAGTTTGCAAGTTGGTTAATGACACTCCTAAGAATAGTTATATCTACCATAAACTGATATAAATAGTAGTTACCATTCTTAAAACCAAAGGTGCCCAATTGGTGGGTACCACTCTTCCGGCATATCGTTTTAAACATATGAGTATTTCTCAAATAGGGGACCCCCCTAATCATCAATTTTCAATGATGTTCAGTAATAAACAAACCATTTTATGACTACATCATTTTAATGAACCCAAACATTCTTATGACTACAAAAATATGACAAGTAACCAAACATTAGAGTTGATATTTCCCCTACTATTGCTTATCATCCCCATGGTAGTAAGGACAATTAACCTTGGTAAACCACCAATAAACCATCATGATAGCTCGGGGGTCCCCTATCTTATACTGGTTGGTGGTTTCATCCCCTATGAGAAGTATTAGTCAACCAACTAACAATTAAAAATTACTGGGAAAAAAAACCACCAACCATATAAGAGATGACTAATAACCAACCTTTTTGAATCATGTTGGGGGTCCCCTATCTTCTAAAAACCACCATGTCTTGCTTTCAAAATCTCCAGGCCACCACCAGGTGCAGCTGACAAGAGGCGTGAGATCATAGCCCTTGAGATCTTTGCCTCGGCACTTGAACCGTGATTGGATGACAACTCATACAAGGTGGGCCCGCAACCACTTAGGCTAGTTGGGGTAGTTCACCCTTATAACTGGTAGAATTCACCCTAGTTAGACTAATTATAAACAACATTTTCACATGTTTTTTCAGGTGGTAGTGAAACAAATCGCAACATTTCGATGAAATTTTCATTAAACCATCATTCACTATTTTCTAATCGTTGAATGAGTAACATTATGACCATTATTTGACAATACTCCAATTGATAAACATGCGTGTTAAAACAATGATTAACGATTCAAACCATTCTTGTCCAATGGAAACGTACTCCAAACTTCACCATAACAATGCTATTGAGGGTGCATTATTAATGGACACTATTGGTTGATAAAGATTGTTTCATGTGGTTTTTTGTTCATTGTATAACGGGTCATCATGGCAATCATTGGTTGACCAGAAAATGATTTCTAATTAAGGGTTACACATTGGTGATGAGAATTATTGGGGTTATACATGGTCTATCATGATGGCGGACAAATATTGCAACTCCATAAAATTGGTTCTCAAAGGCGGTTCCTGGTTGACGATGATGGCTCAAAACACGTAATTAATGGCTGATAAACATCGTGCATTTTTCACAACGGGAATTGATGGTTGAAAATGATTTTTCAGAAGGGTTCTTGATCAATGGTCGACAAACATGGTGCATGAGGGTTACTAATGGTTGATCATGGAGGGTCGATGGCGGTCGTGAATATTTGGCAAAAATGTTTCATACGGATAAAAATTGTTTAAAAACATTGTTAAACACAGTGTTGATGGTTGATTACCAATGATGGCGCAAAAGGGTTGCTTTACCCATGGTGGGAAAAAATCACTAACCATCAATCAACCATAACACAGTAGTTTCTGATATGTTGTTGTTTGATTATTTTATTCCTTTTGTCGTTTATGGTTGTTACGCACTACTAGTCGACATATGAACCGTCATTTGATAATCTCGTAACCATCATCATTGTCTGATATGTGACAAAGGTTCTTACTTGCAACCATGGTCATTCACGCATTAGCCACAGGTGTGATACCTGTTGCGAGTAACTGCTTGCTGCTGGCCAATATCAATCACAACGTGCTATCACGCATGTTTGCTGTCGATTTGTTCACCACAATGTGCAATCATTATTGAACATAGCTTGACCCGTATGACCCATCATCATCATCATTTATTAACAACCCGAATGACCCATCATTGGCAATCAGTTTGCACGGCTCACAAGAAGGTGAAACCGCCAAACTATAGTTCAGGGGCCTATTGCCAGAGTGGTTGACCATAAAACTCCAACTGGCGTTTCTGACACGTTGAAGGTTGTCACGTTGCTTGCCGCGCAGGTCCAGAGACAGCTTAGGGCACGATAAAAAAAAATGTGACCGCAAGTAAGCCACTGATATCAATGATTGAAATGTTTCACAAAACAATGAGAGGTGGTGGCTCAAAGTTCTGGGATAGTCCATCCATACCTAAAGACCACGGTGCCAAACAAAAGACTGCCCACCTTCAGCAAAGCCGCATTCCCCCGCTTATTTGGGTAATTTGTGGACGTGCCAAAATAGTCTGAACAAACACCTGCAAACCATGCCATCACTTTTGGATGGCATTTGAGTCTACAACCATCTCCACGGACGAAGCCCAATCGTCACATGGCATAGCGCTTGTATGAAATCACTTGACAACTTCGTTCTTTAGCTGTTTAAATCCCACCAAGCCAAAACACGAACAGTTCACGAACTTCCCCACCAAAGTGAACCATCAAACTGGCATGGTTTTTTCATGCATCAAATGTATTTACATGAAGCACTCGATGTAAAAGTGATGCCTGGAACAAAAACAAATTTCTAAGAGCAGTAAAGCCTTAGAGAAACTCCTCATGCAAGAGTCTCAGAACAGTTCGGCACGGTGTCACGAGGCGGCCTGCGCGCGGAAGTGCTGGACGCATCGAAATTCACCATTTTCCGTTTGATTTCTTCATGGGCTTGGGCACCTTTTGGGCGTCCTGTTGTGAACCAAGTATGCAGAAAAAGGCTTTAGAGTCGAAGACACAGGAACCGCCCTTTGATGCGGTCCAGGTTTTTCGCTTGATGGCGCGCGCGAGAGTGATTTGTGAGTCGATGCGCGCGTCACGGCTAAATCATTCTCACGAAATGAAACAAGGCAACCGGACAATGATCGCAATGCGCCCCCTCGATGCCGTTCCATGATCCAAATGCGAATTGCATCATGGCAAATTGCTCCAATACTGCACAAAAATCACAGGAAGCCATTGGGGGCGCCCTTGGCCACATCGAAATTCAAACAATGGTTTCACCAGATTGCGATGATCGCAGGGAAAATCATGGTAAAGTGCGCGGTTGACCCATGAGGCTCGATTTCTTGCGAAGTCGATTTTGGACTTGATATGCAAACTCCCGATCCAATGCTCCGAACTTTGCACAGGTCTCCTACTGCTGACCTGGTCCCAGTCGGCACCATGGTGAATGTCCAACAGCAGTGACCTTACATGACCGTAGTTTACAGTAATTTTATGAGGCAGGAGGATGGTCACACAGATTCAGTCCTTGGATAGAAAAGGCCTCAATATCTTTGGGGGATCAAGCTGATCCAGCTGAGGAGCATATTTCCTCATACCAACCCGGGGCCTTCGGAAACGAATGGATTTAGAAACTCACCAGTCCACCAGGCAACCCGCATCAACCGTCATTGACCATCCTTAGCTAAACTATATCTACCAGTAGAGCCCTTCATTACAGACTTCACTTGGGTTCCACATGACCAGGGTTACTCCAATTTATGGTAGATAAAACTTTAGGGGGGTTACAAACCAACTTACAACTACAGGGTTCCATTTGGGTTCTCTATAGCTATTGTCAATAACCGTCATGAACCACAATGAACCGTCGTCAATATCGATGCTTGACCGTCGTTAGCCAGCGAACCATCATTACCTATCAAATCAACCGTCAATATTGTCGATCCATCACAAACTCCTGTCAATGGCCAGCCATCATTGACGGCTGTCAATCACCATTGGCCATCAATAGCCATCAAGAAAAAACAACAACCATCGTTAGCAGCCACCATCATTCGTGGTCAGGCACAATTAAGCATCAAATTACCAACAACCATCCCCCACCAAAAGCTTGCTGCATTACCAACAATAACGAACCATCGTAGCCATTACTAACCATCCACTACCAACAAGTCGTCTGCATCAGCTCAACAATACCTCGCCAATCAATCATCAATGACCCATCATTCTTCACGATTGCTAAAGTAGCCATCATTGACTTCTGACCCATCACAAACCGCCAAGAAACCATCAGCTACTAGCATTTGGTTGGAATACTTCTGGTAGCTCCTGGCATCCTATTCAACTTGTCTTATTTAAAACTATCCACTATCATCAATTATCAATGATTGTCCAATAAAATGGCTATGAACTATTCATATATTCAACTAATTCTTCACCACTATCAACCATCAATGAAGTATAGTCTATAATTACTATTGGTAATGTTAATCCCGGAAGAAGAAACCTGTGTGTGTGTGTGTGTTCCATTTTAATGGGAAAGCATTTGGCTGTTTAGGGATACACCCTATCAAAGAACCAGGGGGTTAGCTTAATCCTAAATTACTATTGGTAAGCGTAATTCACTGTTCTTACCAATCACTAACCATCATTATAGCCTTTACTTCACCAACCTTTAGCATAACTCACGACTGTTTCTTTGAAAACATCATTGCCTGGAGTTGCAAGTCAACGTGATTAATGAGTGGCAACAACCAGAAGCGTTATCCCGCATCATTAACCACCAATTTACAATGAATTAGCGATCAGCCAAGCATCCCTAACTGTTGCTAATCTCCAATTGCTGTTCGCCATCGTTAGCCACCAACTAATCATGACATAGTCGTCAAACTTGCAGTTGACTGAGCGTTGTTGAAAAAAAGCAATCGCTGACTTTCGACAGCGAATAGTTAACTGTTTTTACCCATCAATCGAACATCAATGAACAATCATCAGTCATGTTCCCCTCGTTCAAAAGAACGCTTATGCAGCATGAACGATTTTGAAAAGCCACTATTGACTATTGTCAGCCATCATTGGCCATCAGTAGGCGTCATAAGACAACAACGATGAAACCACCATGAACTATCCTTCACTGCTGCTAATAGCAATGTGTTGCCATTGTTAGCCATTCATATAATGAACTACCCATCAAACATCGCTATTCATTGCTAACCACATTCACTCTTGCTTACTTTTGTTAAAAACCACCCTTCACTGTGGTTTGCTCATAAACCACCATCTAACTGTGACATACCATTGATTAACCATCAATCTACTAGAATTGCCCATCACCAAGTATTGTTAACAACTCACCATGAGCCGCTGTCAGCAATCCTTCTCCATCCTCAATCATCAAAAAATATCATCTTCTATTCTTCACTGATACTGGTAACCATCGTGAACCATTGTTAGCTATGGGTAACCATGAATTAGCCTATATCATCAGTCACATTCACCATTGTCAGTTACCATCATCAAACTTTGGTAGTCAGGTTCAAACACCAAACAATCATGAAATAACAATTAATGAACCATCATCAAGTAACCCAACTTAACCATGAGCAACCATCAGTTGAACATCAATCAACCAATATAAACCCCTAACCAACCACTAATCAACCACTATAAACCACTAATTGACCACTTATCAACCAGTAATCAACCTCAATCAACCACCAACCAACCACTACTCAACCACTACTGATCCACCAATCAACCACCAATCAACCACTGATCAACCACTACTGATTCACTAATCAACCACTATAGTCAACCACTTATCAGCCAGTAACCAACAACTCCAAACCACCACTCACCATCTTTACCGGTCACCACCGCTTCACACCGCGAGCCGCGTGGCTTCCCGACCGCCGATCACTCCGCCCAGCAACTCTGGGCCATCAGCTTGACGCGCTGCAGCAAGAAAGGAGCCAGCGAAGCATCCAAAACGTGCCTGCCGTCCGATACGAAGGCAGTTTTTGTGGCCCGGGGATGTGCATCTCTCCACTTTAGTGAGCATGTTTCTTTAGAGTTTGAAACTACCAAGGGTTATAGATTGTAAGTTGCACATCCCAAGTGGAGAGATTTTCTCCGAATTTTCTTAGAATTTCAAACTACCAAGCTGGTTGGTGCTTTCAACCCCTATGAAAAGTCAGCCAGCCATTTGTTAATAAACACTAAATAAAGAAAATGAAAAATGTTTAAAACCACCAGCCAGCATGTATGTGTAGCTGGTATATCCCCTACTATTGTTGCTTATTATCCCCTAGTATCAACCATTAATCAGCTAGAAATCACCAGCCAGGTTGGTTGGTTAACTGCTTTCCCAGTGCCAGCAAGTACACACGTGCTATTTGACCATGGCTCCCAGTGCCCAGCTGCACGTCCAAGTGATGGAATGTAACATTTACAGCTGTAACCGTGGTCTACAACGAATGATTCATGAAGAACTACTGGCGATTTTTAGGTAATCAATGGTTATTAAGTAATGATAGTGGGGTACATAGTCACATGGCAGTTGATGGTGCTTGTGATGAACTTACGAAAAAAAGGTGAGACGCTACCGTAATGATAGTTGGTTATAGCTGTTGATAGATGATCAAAAATGACTCACTAATGATTAATAACATGCGTTCAATACGCAATGGCTTGGAACCAGTGGGATATCACCGATGATTAGTAGTGGGATAATGGCGAAGCTATGGTTGATAGAGGTCTGTCACTGTCATTAATGATTTAATGGTTATCAAAATGCCATACCGTTGTTTGAACAAGCCGCTGAGCTCAATATGACACTGGGATACTTGTTTAGTCCTTGGACAATGGTAATGGTTGTAGCTTATGGTTAGCCATAGTATAAGGTTGATAATGTTTATTTGGTTGTCAACAATTGATTTCAAAGACTCATTGCCCATTAGTTCTAGACCATTTTTAATCGCGAGTTTTTCATGCACGATCACTGGTACGAACAATTATGCCATAGTCACTACCTAAGTTCATTACCGGGGTAATTTCGACTCACCGTTCGACTTCGTTACCCGTAGCTCCCCACTTAGAAGTTGAATGGTTTTGTGGTGGACACCTTCCCAGGCTGGCGAGAAACAACCAGGTTGACCATGATCCACTTGTGCGAACCATGCCATAAACAAAAAATGGCTGCGATTGCTGGCTCTGTGAAAATTGCTGTTAATTGGTTTGTCTCGGAAAAAAAATGGTTATCAGCTTTAACCTACAACATCCTACAACCATCCTAGTGTTAAAGAAAATGACACTTGCGGATTGTGGAAGATCAACGCGACAAAGTGGAAGTGGGCTGTCAAGGTCACTTGCGTCGCTGGGGCAGCGTCTGCCCTGTCCCAGATGCGCCAGGAAGCCTCACGGTCCAAGGGAGGACCTGTCGAGTGTGAATCCGGAAAACTCCAATTTGAACCGCTTCAACATCCAAGTGACGATGGATAACCCGGGCTTCTGGGCTTGTCGAAGCAGTACAGCGACGGTGCATTTCGAATTTGGCGTTGACTTTGGCTGTTTT
The DNA here is from genome assembly GCA_009767595.1 of Symbiodinium kawagutii. Taxonomy (NCBI): domain Eukaryota; class Dinophyceae; order Suessiales; family Symbiodiniaceae; genus Symbiodinium; species Symbiodinium kawagutii. The sequence continues at coordinate 66,207 of VSDK01014135.1, forward strand.
TCACGTAGAAACCATTCAAGGTCAACATCTGCAACCCCCGGGTCCAGTCGGTCGCCCCGGCAGGGAGAGCTCCAGAATCGTGAGCAGCCAATTGTGCTTCCATTGGCCGACGCCTTGCGTTCTCCATACGTGTCTCAGCGTGGATTCGGTCAACACCTGGCAGCGGCCCTGCTTGGTCCACACCCGGCGGCGATGCTTGTGGCCATGTTGCCAACTGCCGTGCGTATCCTGTGCCAGGGATGGGCTATGCCTAAAAACGATTCTTCTGCGGAGCCCGTCTTCATGGCCCTGCCCTGGTTGTCATTGAGTGGTGGCATCGCTTCCCACATGCCATCTTTCATCAGAATGTCAACTGCAAACCGGAAGGTCTCCAAGGGTTGTCAAAACCACCCATCACATGATAGATTTGAAGCTGCAATTGCCAAATAATGGCATTGTTACTCATTTGACCGCACGAGATCAAACCTCAGACTGTCCCTGCAGGCCGGTCCTGGACATCCCAACCTTGATGTTGGTGCCACCTCTGTGACCTGTTGCTCCTCCTTTCTCAGCGTTGGTCAGCTGCTTCTGGAGGGAGTGCTGGGTGGCACCAAGGTGCTGGACCGTTCCAGCGCCGGGGGTCCGGAAACCATGGCTGTTGGGCACGCCCTAAGGTCACCTTTGAAGCCTTCGCCAGTTCCCTCCCATGGGTTCCGCACCCGTGGGGCGTATCCGCCACCAACACCGCCAGGGCCCACAGGGACGTGGCCAAGTCGCGCCCTGTCAAGCGCGGCCTCGGCGGGAAGCAGCTGGGTTTCATCGATTTTTTGGAAGTTTAGTAGATGTAGATTCGGATGAAACTCTAGTAGTTTCTAGTATAGATTCTAGTAGTTTCTAGATTTTGGAAGTTTCATCCATTTTTTGGAAGTTTCATGATTCGGATGATTCATATAGAAACTACTAGAGTTTCATAGATTGAGGTTCAGATCATTCATAGAAAACCGAGTTTTTGATGATCAATAGATTCATGGTAGTCATTTTTTTTGAGGTTCACTGTACATGTTTGAACAATTTGTGGTTTCATGATGTTTCATGGTGATCAATAGGTTTTGATTTCATTGATTCACATTGATTCATGATGTTCTGTTCGTTTTGAGCATCGTTTTGATGTTGACGTCTTGGAAACTTGTTCATCAAGTGTTTACGAAACCATCAACCAATGGTTTGGCAACTGTAGATGTCAGTTTCTGATATGAAAACTAATTGGTGTTTTCAACCCCTATGAAAAATATCAGTCAATCAGGCAACTATTTTGCACCACTTGGGAAAAGTACAACAACTGCTTTCGGACATGCTGAGATCTGTTTTTGATATTACTTCAATTTTCCAGGTGATCTGTTCACCATGAGCCGATAGCATGGCTGAGATTTGCTGATTGAACCAGCTGACGGCTGAAAAACATGGTGGTTTAAGTTAGGAACAACATGGCCTAACTGCCTAACTGGTCTATTGAATCCCTTAAAGTGAAACGAGGCAAAAGCAACTACAAATGATGATTTCATATGAGGTCAAAATGCAGGGTTGATATAGCATTCTGGACCGACATGTATGAGTCAGCAACTAGTAATATAACTATTGAAGAACAACACTCCAAAAAATAATGGCCAGTTTGGTTCGCCCTAAAACCTCCACCGCGTAACAAAAGCATCCATCCCGCTCATGCTTTCGCACCATCAACCACAATAAACACTGAAGTACCCATCACCAACCCAAAAACCAATCACCACCACTCAACAAGGATATAGAAATCACCAGCACTCAACAATCATGAATCATGAACCATCAAGAACCAATGATGAACCCAGCGACATCCAAGAATAGGGGTACCCCCCAAATCATTCAAGCAGAATCATTGGTAGCTATAATCATCCAATATGAGTCATTTACAGTCGTAAACCAACCATTTCAGTAGCTATAATCCATCCAGTACTAGTCAACCATATCTAAATAAATTAACCTGTACCCCTGGTTCCCCCATCATTAACCAGCAAGTTTTCCCTGTAGGTTGCTAGCTATAACCCACCGACCATCAACCATCATGACTTGGTAGCTATCATCATCCAATATGAGCCATTGACAGTCATAAACCAACCATTTTAGTAGCGATTTCAAGTAGTCCTCGGACTGCCCTTCCCATTCCATGCCATAGGCATCTTCCTTTGTTGTAGCTTTGGCATGTCTCCATTGCCGAAACAATAGTGTTCGCTTTGCGAGGCGGTGCGCAGTGTGCTGTTTCCTTGTGGCTATGAGAAAATTCTCAAAATGACTTGCCACAACCAAGGCTATCTTAGTCCAGGCCGCGTCGCGTATCTCTTCTGCCCATGTGTTGGTTGGGATCACAGGCTCAGCAGTCGACTCTGAATGAAACATAAGCTCCATTCTGTGGCAATGCAGGCAGGATGTGGTATGAAAGCTTCAGCAATATCTTTTTTTGCGGCTGGCCATAAAACTTCACAGGCTACACTTGCAACAAAGTTATCAGGAGATTCCAGCTTCACTTTCATTCGGTACGATGCTTCTACGGGTCACGTGTCTCAGGATATTGCTGGCGATGAGAACAGAATCGTTTTTGTGGTGATATCTCTGAGCGACCGAACTGTATCATAGTATATAGATGCTGTTCTTTTTGTACATTATTTTTACCAAGAAGTCATCAAATTTGTCTTCCGTTAATGTCTCAGCTACTTCGTAGTTTGCTCTCTGAGCTGTACAGTTGCAATGCACTAGTTGTACACTCGATTGTTAATGCCTTCTCTTGAATTGGAATCCTTGAACGTTTTGTAGTTGTTACTCGTGACCGCAGCCAACCGTGCTAAAGCGGCGCTCTCGCAGAAAAAAAAACATTTTAGTAGCGATTTCATCCACCATTCTCCCCTATCGCTAACCATCACTAACCATACCAACCATAACCAACCATAAAAAAAACGGCGTGATTTCCCTGTAGGTTGTTGAACCATCCAAGCGGTTGCTATACCCAGGTGACCATCCATCCGTCCATTTCCGACGTCGCGGCGTCGCGCCACGTGACACTTCGGCCACCAGTCGCTTGGAGATGGGCTGCGCCAACGCCGCGAAGGGCTCCCGCGCCGCCACCTTGGCCAAGGACCTGAGCGGTGCCGTGGCGCCACTTGGGAAGGTGGGCCCGGCGATGGGATGGGTCAAGTGGTGCTGAACCAAGTGGCTTAGAAGGCTTTGATAGACGGTTAGGTGATGAATGGTTGATACATGGTTAGTTGATGAGTTGATGAGTGTTCAACTAAGAGGCTTTGAATGGCTTATGGGTTTTAAATGGTTGATAAATGGTTGGCTTCGAATGGTTGACAAGGTGATGGTCTATTTATTGATGATCTGTCAAATGATGAGGTATGACCGTTGATTCGTCATTGATGGTTAGTTGTTCATTGGGTTGACTAAGCGCTAAATGTTCAAGAACTGGTTTTGCTTAATGATTGATACATCTTTAGTTCATGGTCTTCTCATGGTTTATTGATTGATGGCTAACAAATGGTTGATCGATGGTGAGTTGATCGTTGATAAACGGTTCACTGATGATTAGTTGATAGTTCATCGGAATTGGGGGGTTTCAAACCGGTCAACAAGGGGTTCATGGTGAGGATTCGCGCGCAAGCGTTCAAGGTAATGCCGCCGAGCTGGGCGCATTTTTCGTTGCTCATTTGCAGGCGCAACTTGGCCATTGCTGGTGCAGGCGCAGCCATGAAATCTCCGGATCCGCACTTGTGCAAGCGTCTCTCGACCTCGCCCAACTGTTAAGGGCTTCGACATTCTTAGCTGGTTGGTGGTTTCAACCCCTGTGAAAAATTTTAGTCAACCAACCATTTGTTAATGATTACTAGGGAAAATAAACATGTTTAAAACCACCAACCAAACTATCTAACGAATCGCCACTCCCCATGAACCACGAGATATACATAGCTTCACCACTGAGTACAGCCATTCATTCACCATTACAAGCCATCAAGTATTGTAACCACTATAGCCATCAATTGACCAAGAATTGCTTGGGCGACCCAATGGGCAGGTTTCCTTGAGTATCTGTTTGCCAAGTGGAATTCCGTCTTTTCCACTCATCCTTATTGGCAAAATGCATCACATGAGAAATGGATTGATTCAAGAAAATACCATTGGCGGCAGTTCCGACCCATTTTTCCAACTCATTCTCTTTGTTCTGTTGGAAAATGCATTCATTCAAGCCGCTGGGCATGTTCGATACAAACCCTCCAGGCTAGCAACAACACTGACCTTGAGTGCAAGAGGTTTTTCGAATACATGGATGCAAGCTCGAACATGAAAACCTGAGCATGTCATCAATGTGTCACTTCGTGCTGAAATCCAATCTTCAATACTGAATTTGATGTTTGGCTGGTTCTGTGAGAATGGGACCGCCATACCAAACTAAGAATCATGCAGCAATTGCCATTATAATCTGAATGATAGGAAATTCGTGCCATGAACCCACACTAGCAACATGCTCGTTGCTTTCTGGAAGGATTCAATGTCTTATAGACCCTGGAAATCAAGACGTGCAAGGTGGGCCCCCTTAGTTAGCTAAGTTGGTTCATAACTAGGGTAACTACTAGTTATGGTAGATAGAACCATAGTTGAATGGATTATTAACCAACTTATAACTAGGGGGGCCCACCTTGTATGTATAGAGAAACAAATACCAGTATCACCTTAATCATCTGAAACGACTGTCTCTTAGAAATATCAAAATGATGCAAATCAGCCTTGGAACCGGCTTCCCCTGGAGAACCGGGCAGTTGGGTTCTCTGGGCTTAACCACAGAGTCACCACTAATCAATCACTATCAATCACCATTAAGTATGATGGACTACGGATTGTTCATGGATTAACCCAAAAAAAACCATTCATTCCCCGCTAACTACCAATCAAAGGGCCTTCAATTCCCCATCAATCAAAAATTTCATGGGCCATTCACCGACCACGACTTCTCCAAGGCTTAACCATTTATTCACAAATTTTGGCGCACCAAAATCTCATGATCCGCCATCACAGCCCAGTAGCCACATCAAGTTGGAGACATAGACCGGCGGCAGTTCCTGGACGATGCGAGGCGATCCCCCAGATTTGGTGGCTGGTTTGAAATGGCTGGTGATATGGTGGGGTTTTGTAAGAACAAGTAATCTTGATGGCTCAACTAGATCCCTTGCTAAAAGTCCAACTTTTAGTGGCGAACAATTGTAAATCAATCATATAGCTTAAAAAGCAAAGGATAGTTATAATCCACCCAGCAATGGCTTTGAAATGATTGAGACTGCTAGATGCGTAGAGTAAGTAAGTACTTTGTAAGAAAATGATTGTCTCGCTTTTTCAGAACCCCCCAAATAATTCTGCGGTACAAGCAAAGGCTTGTTAATAAATGGGACTGTAGTATAATCCCCTGCTTATTCATGAATATAATCCAGCATGGGGAACCATCATGCACCATCTAGTTCTTGAGAACCCCACCATATATGCTGTACCAAGTCTGCTGTACCAGCCACACAAATATGTCGCTTGTTGTTGCCGGCCGCCTCTCGGTTCTTCAGCAGCAAATCCAAGCGCTGGCTCAAACCTGCCTAGCAGGTGGCGCCATGGCGCCGCCATTGAACTGCCAAATCGTGGTAGTCCCTGGGTTAGATCCGTTGGTTTATAAGCACTGGTTACTACCAGGGCTAAACGGTTAATAACCCACCCAAGTACAGCTATATCAACCCGTACTTGCAGCTTGCATGGTTAAAAGGTCTATAATCCACCCAAGTAGGTATATCATGGTATATCTACCCCAACTGCTGCTTCGCCTCGTTATAACGTGAACGAACTGGAGGGTACCACTCTATATGGGTGTTTCTCAAAATAGGGGTACCCCCCCAATCATCCTTTCTTAGTTATTTATAGTAGTAAACTGGCCATTTTTTGGGCTCCCCTATTTTGAGAAACCATCATAGGTAGTTATGGGCCAACTTTAACCAACCCAATCATGGCTAGGTTATCGCATCCCAAGAGTTGGACTGGTCCTGTAGGATCCGCGAAACCCAACGAGTTTGGATCCTGCGTTGACTTCAACGAGTCGAATGAAGGATTCTCAGCCCGGCTCCGCAAGGATGCGCTTACAAACAATTCCAAGCCGGCCACCATTTCAACACAAGTTGTGCCAAGTGGGGATTTTTTTTCACAAAGTTTTACTGTATCAACTGATAACTCACTGCTCCATCAATGCCCTTGCGACATTCCAAGTGTTACTGGTTGCCTACTGTTATCAGGTGACATGGCTGTGGGCCAGTTCACCCCGTACCTCTGGTTCCCCTATCATTAGCCATTGTTATCTGTTAACATCTGTTATCCCTATTATTGGTTGGTCATCCCCCTTGTAATTGGTTGGTCAACTGCTCGACCCGCCACATTACCATCTCTGGTTGCCAATGTGACTCGTGCGCACGAGTATCCTGCAAATTGTTGCTGAGCACTGAACATCAACCACCATTCACCAACGGTGAATCATCATCAATTCATCAGGAACCACCATGATCCAATAGTACATCATCATCCACCAATCATTAACCATCAATCAATAATCACCATCCATCATCATCAATTCATCAGGAACAGCCGTGATCACATGATCCAATAGTAAATCATCATTCATGAACATGAATCATCAAAATCATCAACAATCACCATCAACTAATCACTAACCAAACCTTAACCAATCATTACTCACCAATCATCATCCACCAATCCTTCACCAATCATCTGCTTAGAAAAACCCATGGTTTCCCTGTAGCTTGCTAGCGATTTCATGCACCCAAATCCACCAATCATCAGCCACTACAACTCATCAGGCTGTGAGTCAAAACCCTTAGTCCCCCTGGTTCCCCTATCATCAACCATTGTTTTCCGTATATAAAATTGTTGGTGAACTTATCCCCCACCATTGGCTGGTCAACTGCTTGACCCATAGCCGTGTGTAGCTGGTATATCCCCTAGTCTTGTTCGTTATTACCCCCTCCTTATCAATCATTAACCCACTATCAACCATTGGTTGGTTGGTTAATATTGACCCATAGCCATCACACATCATCCCCTCACCCGTGCTCCGCATGCGCGTTGCGCGACGCGTACGCGACCTCCGCCTCCACCGCCAAGGTCGTGTCCAGCTTCCCGGAGCCCCGCGCAGGACGTTGGCCTGGCACCACCAGGTCGAGACGACGCACCATGATCATACAAGGTGGGCCCCCCAAACGTTCTAAGTTGGTTAAGATTTGCCATTTAACTATGGTTCTATCTACCATTTGCCTAGTAGTTGCCCTAGCTTGAACCAACAAATCGCTAACGTGTTCGGGGCCCACCTTGTATTAGACAGGATATCATCGATGGATGTGCCGAGTGTGATGTCAGATTGATGATCAATGGAATGATGATGATAGTTATGATCATGGTAATGGTATTATTGTTAAGATGATCAATGTCTAATGATGATAATATTGTATTATGATCATCAATATGACACTACATGTGCAATAAGATTATCCTGGATAATTAACTGACATGACAGGACACATTAATATCTTGATCAATATTAGACAGGACATCAACGGATGATCAATGGATGATCAATGTATAAGGCTAATATAATCAAATGATAATACCATCCAATTGATGATCAATTGCAGATGGGGACTACTTGGATGATATCATCGCCTTGGATGATATCATCATTTGATTGATTAGGACTACTTGGATGTGCAGCTGGGCTTACTTAACAATTTAATGGCAGATCCGTATCTACAAACCGCATGCTTGATAGCAAATTTAATTCCAGGAGATCGCGTCTTTAGGAGTAGACAAGATCAGAACATAGACTCTAAGCAAATGAAAACCAGTGCTCTTAATCCAATCAGTCAAGGGCAACTTAGCAAAGTGTTACTGGGATATAATGGGATAGCTAAGATGGATAGCTAAGATCAAGAACGGAACTGATCTTTAGCTTCTCCGACAGAGCTCGGCGATTCAAGGACCGAGTATAGACTTGTTTGACTTGTTCATCTCTGAATGCAGCAGCAAATATAGCGTCTCAGCTTACTCTCAACGGCGCTGCATTCCACAGCTTCATAGCTTTTCCATGCGCCAACTCTGTCACGACAGGATCTCTCCTGGCGACTCACTGTATCACATAAAATCTTGGGAGTGCATGGTTCGTATCCAATGGTGCCTGCATTTTTAACTTTGTGTCACAAGTTTAAGCTTAAAGCAATGACCATTGGCGCAAGCGAAATCAAATATCATGAGACTCTCAGGAGTCTAGAAACTGGCATCTTAAATCATTTGGGTGAATTGAATAGTGAATCAGTAACAGTAACAAATCTTTGTGAACCGGCTTGGTGATAACTAAAGATTTATGGTTTATCCCTTTACCGTGCCAATAAGTAGAACATTGTAGTAATATAAAGTAAGAACAATGCGGCGCAATGCAAATGACAAGAAAAACCTGGGATGAGCATGACTATAACCGCTGGTGAACATGTCGTGTATTTCTTGCCATTAGACTATAACACGGCAACTTAACTATGACACTATAGCTGCTTAAGATGCCACGGTAACCAATAAGCCAACCAAAACATGATCATGCGGCTGTGGGTCAAAACCCTGTACCCCTGGTTCCCTAACATTAGCCACTGTTTTCCCCATTATTGTTGTTATTATCTCCCATTAGTTGGTTGATTAATACTGACCCAGCTCGCCATGCTACTAAGAAACCGTTGGTTGCCTGGGGGTTACCACGTCATACCATGGCACTCCATGTGTGGCTTGACCCCAAGCACCGCCGCCTGGCTGAGCACTGCTGACCCAGCGTGCGGTATCCAGGCGCGCCAGGCTGCAAAAGGCGTTCACCGTGGCTCGGGCGTCGATCTGGGAGACGAAGCTCTGCAAAGTGTGGTGCAGGACCTGGTTGAGCGGTGCCAAGGGGTGACCTGCCAAGGGGTGACCTGCCAAGGGGTGACCTGCCAAGGGGTGCCGGTGAAGCCATGGTTGAAGCCACGGCTAGTGAAGCCATGGTTGAAGCCACGGCTGTTGAGGGAGTACTGAAACTAGATAATAGTGAATAAGGGATAAGATTAGTAAGTACTAGGGATGTTTAATGGAAAATAAGGGGTAACTATAGCAGCTAGGGGTGATTAACTGGTGATTTGTAACTACTAGGGAGGAGTGAAACCGTGCTGGCTGGTGGTTCACAAGGGGCAACAACCATAGTAGCTACCAGGGTGACTAAGGGTCAAAGCATGGCTAGGGTGAAACCTGGTTGAACCATGGTTCTTTTATGGTGAAGAACGGATAAGTATGGTAACGAGAGGTTATTGAATGGTTGACGAGGGGTAACTATATGATTTGTAACTACTTGGGTAACTAGGGCAACTACTAAGGGATTATGAGTTGATAACAAACCTGAAGCGATGCAAGAAAGATGGGTGAAGCGATGGTTGATAGATATGGATGAAGCGACCGAATAATTGGTTTGAATCATTACCAATTGCAGTGTTCAAGATATTCAATCCAAGCAAAATGTGCCTGGAAAGGGTCACACAACATGTGTTGAAAGCTTAATTTTTGCGCTACACCACCACAAACAGTTGAAACCCGACTGTACTACCTGGAATGACGGATACCGCCGTCTTAGAATCTCCATGTTACACACATTTTTGGAATGAACATGGGGTCTTTCCAAATTGCAAATTTTAATATGTCCTAAATTTTTCGATTGAAGCAACAGATCTTTTGAATGCGCTTTCTTGGCCACGCATTTTCTTCCCGTTTTCCTTGCTGTTTGATCATACCGCTCCGTCATGTTTGTGCATGCATACACTGTGCTGTGCCACTCTTCACTTGAAGGCTCTCCGAGATTTTTCCATGATGTCTGCCCATCTCTCTTTCTTGCCGTTTCCCATCAAGTGGAAGTCGGAAGTCTGTGTTTCCGAAGTGTTCCGGATCGTAACAGTCTGATGCCTGCGGGCCAAAGTTTGTCTCCTGATACTTTGCACGAACGTCTCCAGCAAAAGTGGGTGTTGATGGCACACTCCAATCTGAACCCAACGCAGAACTGCTCTCAGCAACGCTCCCCTTACCTGCCATCAGCACTCTGCTTGCAGTGCGAGCGGACGTGGACGCAATTTCCTGAGTTTTTTTCTTCAAGACCTCGTGTTCTCCATTTGCCAAGGCTCGTATCATCATTCCGGTCTTCAGCTCACCCTGAAACCTTGCCTTCACCATCTTGAATGTCTTGCCATTGCGATCAGCGCAGCACCACGAACCTACCTTGTCATCAAAGTTCACAACATCGAAGTACTGATAAACCATCGTTGGCACAGATTTCAGGGCCTCTGCACGCTGACCAACACTGCCTCTTTCCATTTTGCCTCAGCCTGGCTATTGCACTTCACAGCGAATTCAGAGTAAGGCTTTGCGATGCCATCCTCGTCATATCTCAAGTCTTTCCCTTTCTTCCTAGAGTAAGCCATGCTTTTCTGATTGAAAAAAACACAAATCCCTAGCAAAAAGGCTGGTTGCCCACGTTTAACCGGGCATGCTGCCTATTCCCAAGTCTTTGGTATCTCTGACCTGCCTCGTGGCTGCCAGGTTTGTACAGCAAATCCTCGGGGCGCGCGGGTGGACCGACTGAAGCGGATACTGAGTCCATGGTGAATCGTGGTTCAGATGAAGGGCTATCAGAGTTGGTTGGTGAGGCCATGGTTACAGAACCCATGGTTAGGCTTCATCATAGAACTGGCAATCAGTATCCGTCAGCAGCTGGTTTTCGAAGATTGAGAGTAATCCATGCGCTGGTGAGCATGGAGATATGAACCGTGTTGGGGCTCCTACAAACACTCAGTTGTGAATCCAAGTTGTGGCCGTCAAGCATATCAAACCACCATGAAGATCCATGAAGTCATTCACAAAATGGAGTCTCAACCATAGGTGGGCAGCCAACCTTTATACTTGTAGTTGGGCATATGGCTCTGTAAAGCAAAGCTTGCGTGCGTATTTGCAAAATATACTTTTATGTATATTCTTCCTGAATAGATCTACACACAAATATATCTATATACATGCGCACAAAAACGCATTCAACCCTTCCCCGTCCATTGCCAGGGTGATACTGCCTTTGGGGCTGGTGATGTTGCTATTCTAGACATGGAGAACCACCATGCCATATCTACTAGGAAAACAATGCGCTTCTCCGCATGTTGGTTTAACCGTCGTTTAATTCAGGGTAAATATATATATATATATATACCTAGTGCAATGGTATTCCCAAACAAAAGCTGGTGAAGATTCCACGGTTTGAAAACATCCCCGCTGGTTGTCATGTTATCCCAACATTTGACATGACATGAGGCTCCCAACTTGGTCGGAAGCTGCGTAGGAACCGCTTCGTGAAGACGACGCTGCCGCCAAGCTCTCAACAGTCTTTCGACAGAGTGGTACCCCCAATGAATAAAGTGATAAGGATTGTAACTGCCAGTATTGCCAGTTATGGTGAATGTAACTATGTTGAAATGGATGATAAATCAACCTTTACATATTTGTAAATATAAAATATATATATAGTATATACATACATATCTATGATTATTTGTGTATCACTCTGCAGAAGCCGTGGGATGTTTGTGTTAGTCGTGAGATGCCCCACCGATCCTCACCACTTCACGACTGAGTTTTGCTTCTCAATTTCTGCTGCACTTCCTCGGAACTGAAGCTGGTAAATTGCAACTGAAGCTGGTGAGTTGCCCAAAATTTCTGTTCGAAAGTGCTCCTTTCACACGTCGAATCACTCTCAGCTCTGATTTGTCTTCATGAGTTTCAAAAGCAAAGGGTCCAGCAGGAAAGCAACCTAGGAACATCTTATGGTGGAGAATCGAAAGTTGTGAAGTTGTCGTCCAGCTGCCAGTGCTAACAGGTGCATGACCAATGAGTGTAGGTCTTGGTCATCTGAACATCACTGGACTGGAGGTGGACGTGGGCTTGCGCTTGCCGTAGTGGAACTGAGGGTCCCAAAGCAGCCAGCAATTCAGGCAAGTTCAAAATGGGCTCTCTCATGGATGTGTCTCGCTGCCAGTGTCCCCAGCTTCCGAATGCCCCGTGCAGGATGGACTTTCCATGGCCCCAAGAACTAATGTGTCTGGCAGTCCAGTTGAAAGGGTCACACAATGCCCCTAGCTGCTGAGGCTGGACCCGCTGCTGTATTTGGGTGTACCAACCATCAAAGGCGTGGCGACCTCGTACTGACAGCACCCCAACAAAAATGAGCAGCGTCAAATGATTGGATGGTACACTGACGTTTGAACGGTGGAGTAGTAATAACCTTCTAACCCATCAATTGCTATTGTCTCACACAATTACAACAACATCTGACTCACGTTACGTTATGGCATATCTTCAATGATGATACCTGGTTGACAAATAACTATCGTGATCCGATCATTGACAATCATGCTCTACCATCATTCACGATCATTTTTGCTCCTTTCTGACGAGCATTGTGAACACATTAGTTAGTGATCATTAACATCATTGCCATTATTCACTACGATCAATCATTGTGAACCATAGCAAATCATCACTAACCAGTATCAACCATCATCAACCATTGCCAGTTTGACACCTTCAACACTAATCGTCTTTAAGCCCTTAAGCCAGTAAACAACTTATGTTAAGAACCATTAACCATCCTCAAGCGTCATCAACCATCATAAAACATCAACCACCAACATCTTGTTTTGCCATCATTTCACCAGCTTCAACATCGTTTCAACACAATCAAACACCATCAACCAGTGTGTCAGTGCAAACCAATATGAAATATTACTCACTATTAAACAACCATACTGCTTAATCAGTATCAGTAATAGCGATTGGTAGACAATGAGGAGTAATAGATACTTGATGTTGCCGGCAAATGTTCAGAAGCATTGAACACTACCTATGATAAATCAACAATGTTTCTGAATCAAACACTAATGATTCATTTATGATTCATAATTAGGCTATAAACACTACCAACACTAATAGTCATATGACACTGATGAGTATAGACACAACCATTTTCTTGCGACTACTCGCAGTGATAATCCACCCATCAGCCGTTCTTATCCTAAAAACCATCAGCTTCCCGAACGCAGAGGCACCCCCCATCGCAAGGGCGGTATTCCACTAATGCAAGATTCAGCTTTGAATAACCCCTCGGGGCTGCAACTAATTTTTGTGTTTGATGGTCACTATGAGTGGTGAGTGACCACTATGACTATGATATGAAAGCCATTCTTGTTCAGTAACCTATGTTTAACCCCATTTGTAACCTATGTTTAAGCACATATGTTAAGCCCACTACTATAATCAAGCCCCTATTGTTGCTGTGGTAACCTCTACATGGTCACTCACCTCCTCCAGGTTACGACCAAAATATAAGCTTCGTTGCAGGCTTCCTTAGAAAACTGGTAATCGTTTCTAACCATTAGTTTAACCAGTTTTCTAACCACTATAACCACTAGTTACTATGGTTACTTTTTCCGTTAATAGCAGTTTAACCACTATAAACCATAGTTAGTAAGTTTTCTATCAAATCCACTTACAAACCACTTCTTAGAAAACTGCTATCAACCACTATTAACCATAGTTCGTTGTCTTATTACCAACCTATAACTAGGAGGTACTGCGCTGTATCCACCCAAATCATACTTATTAATACCCTACTTAAAGGTGGCAAGGTGGTAACCCCACCACCTTTCAATCAACACAACTGCTACCATTCACCGTGCTCAACCCATCCCACAAGCACGGCCAAGGTGCATAGATCCGCCGTTCAGCACGGTCTGTGCTGAAGGGCCGTGCTATGAGGCGGGACAAACATCGGACCTGGGCAAGCTGGGGGGCGGATGGGTTGGTCCACCTGACAAACCCATTCTACTATGGTTAATGGTTATGATAGGATGAGTTTGATGTATATTATAGGAGATGTGACTTATTTGTGGATCCTATAGGGTACAGTTTCCCTAAAATGATTACCAAGAGCTGATCAGTTTGATCTTTAGGGAAACCATTCCACTATGGGTTAATAATGGTTGAGAACGAGGCATAACCACCAACAATAATGGTTAAACAACCACTACGAGGATCACTCAGCTTGATGCCTACTATACGGAAACCATGGAATTCTATGGTGAACTATAGAGGGAATAATCAACACTAGGGTTCTATTGCAGAAGGGATGTACTTGATTACCAAATGTAGGGATTAATAACCTACAATAATGGATCAGCAAACAGGGGTTAGTCTCAGACTATGGATTACTATGGTAGTTTCTCCAACTGGAGGGATCCCCTCAAAAAAATGGATGGTTTTCTACTACAAATGGTTGATATAAAGGATGATTTGGGGGTCACCTACTTGCAGAAACACCCAAATGATGATCATTTCGGGTGGGGGTAAGCACCATTTATGGACCCTGATGAGGAAATGAATCGGTAGTGCACTGATCGTTGCTGGTGCTATGTAGAAGTGAACTGAGGGTTAGCTGATGGTGAAACGATGGTTAATGATGATTGATGCAAACATGAATCTGATGGATGGCGAATGGGTAGTGAAATGAACCATGATAGTGGTATGTGGTGTTGAGCGATGGTTCGTTGATGGTGAACTGACAGTTCTTGATGCGTGATTGATAGTTGTTGAGTTGTTGACAGTAGTGAATGATGGTCAATCATGGTTGATTGATGGTTGATGGTGGCTAACAACGATCAATGACGCTACAATAGTGAATAGAATTCGTAATTGGTTACGATGACTACCGAAAACTTTCAATGTCTTACTTTCTTTTCTTTGACATTTCACAAATGGATGCTCCTCAAAATAGGGCACCACCCCAAACATTCCAGTTCATGAACTATTTATAGTAGACCATTGAATTGGAATTAATAAACCATTTAGAATAGTACACCTACCAACCTACAAACCATTTTCAGGCTTCCCAATTAATGAGAAACCCCACACCATGATGACACCTGCCATCCCCAGCGGTGAATCACTGGTAGCGGCAAAACTTCAGGGGCCCGCCATGCTTGCTGACATATCTCAATGTTGCGTAGCTAGCCGGTATTTATCACCAGCACCAACGGTCATGAACCACCATTGATCGTTAGAAATCTTGGTTTCGTCATGACCATAACTGAAACTATGCGCCATTGCTGACAATGCACAACGATATCATTCCTTATGAAACACACACATATTGATCGTGATGCAACAACATCTGTATTGACAATGACTGACGACTACAAACAATAACAATTTAGAGTTTCAAACATCACACAACATTTGCCATTTTACAACATGTGCGGCAAGTGGTGAAACAAATTGAAAAGCAATATGAACAAACGATCATGACCACTTGATGACCACTTAAGGCCAACAAATAGATGAACCGACATCATGAATAATCATGACCACTTAATGCCAGCACTTGTGAGATGTTCAGCACCTCGAAACGTTCAACCACCACACCAAGCCGGGCTGGGGGTCACTACCCTGATTATTACCATTACTCAAGCAGCATCTAACCCTTGTCAGCTGGTTTTAACCATTGTTAACCATCAGCTAACCATCACCAAACCATCAATGAAGCATCAATTGACCATCAACGAAGCATCATTCAACCATCATTTGGAAGTGGGTCAAAACCCTGTACCCCTGGTTCCCCATCATTAACCATTGTTTTCCCTATTATTGTTGGTGATCATCCCCCATTAACGTTGGTTGATTAACATTATTAACATTGACCCATAGCCATATATAGCTGGTCTATCCCCTAGTCTCATAGCCATATACAGCTGGTCTATCCCCTCAGAGTCACATATAGCCATATATAGCATCAACGATCATTTAGCTGTCAAGAAAAGCAGCAAACACCCGGGTTGACCAAGACTGCAACTACGCTGCTCCCCGCATCTTGCTGGGCCTCGCGCGGGGCGGCAGCGCCTGCATGGCCGCATGGCATTGCGAAGCCTGGAACATGTGCTGAGGAAGGAAGCTTGCAGCGGTCGGTTGGCAAAGTCATGGGGCTGTCTTGGGGGCTTGTAAGGAACCGAATCATGATATAGGTCACTTAGATTTGGTTGTCCATTGCTACTGTTTTTGATATTTATTTGGTATGCAGTCAACCCATCTAATCCCAAAAACAGCAAAAATCAAAGTAGTAGACGTAAGCCGCCCAGGTGTTGAGCATCTTTGCAACACATATGATCAGCAAAATGGTAATGATTGAGATAGAAATGTGGAAATGCTCAGCACACTCCTAGGAAAATTGTGGATCAACATGGATCAATAAAGTTGAATAATCTAGTTACATCAGCATGGATCAATAAGTCGATACATCATTCGGCACTATTCGTAGGATCAATAATCTTTGTAACTAGAAAATCTCAATGCTTAGACCTACAAAGAAGTGCTTGAAATCAGGTCACCAATCTGGTTGGAGAGCAAATGAGCAATTCAATCATCATCCACTGTCTTCAACTCCTAATGGGTGGCTGAATGACAACCACTAGTAGTGGGTCAATGGATAGCTATAGTAGATTCAATGGCTAAGCAGCCCTGAGTAGATGACTAGATAGTTTGTGAATGTTTGTGATTAGTTCAGTGGTTAAAATTGATTGTTTTTAACTCGCCATAATCAATCATCTAGTGCTGGTGAATTGGCTGGTTCACGACTCACCCGCCAATGATGCGCTTGAACATCAAACCTTGCCATGATCTTCTGGGACACCTGCCACCTGTTGAGCTGGAGCTTGGTGGTATCCAGTGGTTTACACCGTGGATTTTCACTGGTTTCAACGTCAATGAAGCAACAAATCTGATGATTTTCCATCACCGGCCGAATCTACGAAAGAGCAAAGAACAAAAACAATGACCACTGGCGATGGTGGATAGAACTTAGATGTTGACTGGCTTTGGAAACCACTCTATCAGTTGACGAACATTAATAGTAGTTTGATGTAATAGACTGTGCTTCAGGAACGGCTGATAATGGTGAAGTTGGGAAGTGATCGTATTCAACAAGATCCAATTTAGCAAGCACCGATGATTTCAGAACCCATTGTGTCAATGGGAAATTCACATGTTTTCCTCCGGGAAATGATGACCTGGAATTGAAACATAGCATTTTCTGAGGTGAACTAGGTATACATGGCTGGGTTTTTCCACGCAACCAGGCTAGTGTACTAGGATGTACCATATGTTTTTTACCTTTTAGACTCGCTTTCCAATGCGAACATCATATTCACAAGCTGAACAAAAAAATAACATGTTTACTACTCACAAGAACTGACCTCCAGAATGTCCAAGCGATACTCCCAGAATCAAGAAGCCACAAATGATTTAAAAACAATATCAATACAACTGCGCTTGCCTAACTCTTTGGGAGCATCAATGAGTCAAGCTCCTAAAATGAGTTCATTGGCAAAATCTATCATTTCAAGCAATAATACTTTCGTAGTGAACCCATCAGTTTCGCCAAAATCGGTTGTAGCTTTGAGGATGTGGCTTGGGGAAATGCCCAAAATACTTGACTTTTCGATCTCCTTGGCAACGACCCCCCACAGCTGCGTGTCGCATTTCTTTTTTTTGGCCAAGGCATAGGCATTGGCCAAAGCCTGTGCTGCAGCGTGGTCTAGTGATGGCTGATGATGGTTCAATAAGGGCGGCTGAGAGTGAATAACAGTTGGTTGATAGTGGCTGAATGCAGCAGCATATGGCGGTGCGTGGTTCACGCTGGTTAGACATGATGGGAGAACCATCAACCGTACTTGGTGTTCCATGGCAACTTTACCATCCCATCAATCACAACCATTGCCTAATGGTTGATTGTCAATGATACTGTGGCTTGGTAGGTGCTTAGTTAAATTACTGGCGGTTATAACAGGGTAGATTCGGGGGGTGTTAGCCAACAGCAGCCATTGGTTGGCTCATCTTGTGGAAGTGCGGATTCGCTTAACCCTCAGCGTTTGCCCACTGGTGAAACCTAAGGGCTACAAGCATACATCCCCCTGGCTCCTGGCTCGCTCCCTCCCAACCAGCATCCAGTATACTATCCATCAAATTCTAAAGTACTAGATGTTTTTCAACCCTTCAAACCCAGGCTTAGCCATTTTATTCAAATACTGTGGTGTTGGTTCCAATTCTTAACGTGTATTCACCATTAAGCCAGGACTGGTGTTGGTTCAAACAATCACATCATTCACGATCTCAACATATTGATACTTTAACCATTTTTTCGCAAATTTTGACTTGTCCTGGTTTAACCATCCTGTTTGGGTTTACCATGTGTTTTTATCCATCTTATTCAAAATGATTAAACAAATTACTGGTTCATACACCCATAGCCGTGACTGGTCTTGGTTTGAACAAAAATCTGAGATGATGCTTTAAACTTACAATCAATGAATAAAATAACAAACCTTGGTTCACCATCCTTTTCACCATAAAGCCATGACTTCAAAGAGAACCCTCCAAAGCGATGACGAGTGCCACCGGAACCACGCCGAGCCGGTGGTCCTTAGACTCTTCCAGTCCCACAGCGGCAACCACCTGAGGCCATGCCAAGCATCGTCAATGACTCATGACACGCTACGTTGAATTTTGGTTTGAACGTGGGTTCAATGGGTAGGTATGTTTGTGTATGCAAATTTCTGTCATTTGTAAATGTCTTATATAGATACATAATGATGTATGTATGTACATATATCAGGTAATATGTTCCTGGGTGATTAATGATATTTGTTCATCATATCAAATCCATGCGGTATAATATGATGGTTGTGTTCCTCTGAACTATGGCGATGCTACGCTAGCTTTAGTCTGTACTATGGTTAAACAATGGGTAATTGATAGTTAAACAAGGGTTCATAGTGACGGTGAACTTGGTCGTATCACTTTGAAACTGTGGTTGTATAGTTACACACTCCACTAAACAATATACTTACAATAGTTAAATGTTGTTGAAATATCCATCTGCAAACCGCAGTTGTGTTGATAAAAACACTGTCGACAGCTGATTATTGTATAGCACACCCAAGAAATGGCATCCCCTCTATTGAAAAAAACGTGGGGTCTGCTTAGAACAAGTGACACGTGACCGGTCAATCAGAGAGCGGAAGTTCCCAGCGTTCAAGGTCCTTCGTCTTAGGAGGTTGAACTTAGACGTAGGAGGCATGCGGAACAAAAGTAATACTATACATTCTCATTCCCGAAACTGTGAGCTATTCAAATGCATAGCAAACGCCCATTGCATCCAAACCTGGGTAACAAAACATATCACCTAGAAGGACGCCCAAGCATGAACACTCACCATTAACAACCGTTCTATCTGGTGGCTTTGACATGCAAAAATCACCTGTGGTGGACGTATGGTGGTTTCTCAGGTAGTACCCCTAAATCATCCAAGAGTTTAACTATATATATATATATATATTTACAATAATGACAAATCCCTATTTTTAAAGAAACACCAACATGGTAAATCCATCTATATAATCCCGAAACCACTGATTTAAAAACTCAAAAACTTGCCCCCCTTGTGATTGGCATCTCTTTTGGGAGTCCTTGTTGACAATTTGCATCGTCAGCCAACACCAGTGCTGTGCCAATCGCTACTCACCTTCTATGGTCATGGCTCATGGTGGTGCTACCTTTGGCAGGAACCATTGTCACCACTTTCTGACTAGCCATGCCATTCTCAGTACCCCGTTTTTTTGGTTCGGATGGTTGGCCTAAACTTTTCATTGATTGATCAGCCACTTTCTCCTGGGTAGTACTTCCATTTCAAGCGATGCCCCAAAACAAAAAACGGTAGGCTATCAATCAACTGGTTTCCGTGAAGGATGACTCACTTGGTTCTTCATGCGACTCTTATCTCTCCCGCTTTTGCAACTCCAAAATCATCAAATGCATCATTCATCGTAGTTATTGTGACTAGCAGTTCTTACAAACTAACCAACATGACAATGGAAGCAACAAAATTCAAATGACAATGATCGCCATGATTGTCTATGCTGAACATTGAAATAAAGACACGCATGTATAAATCATTTCAACCCTGTACGCAACATGATGGCAAACCAAGTTTGCATGAAACATTCATCAATAAATGACAAATACACATTCGTGCAGTGACCCGCTGACCATGATGGCCCATGATGGTTCAAATGATCCAACAATTTGACCATGCACCATATTTGGCGAGTAACAGCAACTATTCATACTCACCATCCAACAGTGACATTGGCTCATGATCATCATGGCACACAACAGGTAAGTAACCATCAGTCATCACTGTTGGTCATGATCCCATGGTATGATTACCAATATTCATTGATATCAACAATCATTCCATATGACTCACATAAGCAATGATTAAATATAGAGTCATTGATCAAGGGGATATGCTAATGTCACAAGACATCGATATTACTAGTCAATTACGGATGTTTACATTGCTGCTCTTCGCTGTATGAGTTCATGGCAGAGTAGAACGAACTACAAATCAAAGTCCAGAACGGCAAAAAACAACAACAAGTTACAACTGTCCAACACAACGGAAAGATATAGATCTAATATCACATATAGCATTCCAGTGGCAACAGGATGGTTCATAGTGGTCTCCCACAGCCAATGCCTATTTAACAGAATATCATATTGGGTAGCACACCAGTAATCAAAAGGCTGAACCAAGAAATGAGTAACCAATGACAATGGTTTGGCTGTGTGTTTTTGCATGCGCCATTCCTTGGGATGATGGTTTCTCAGTCACGAGCATTTCTCGCAACGGGGTAATAAAGTCATAACATCCACTCAAGAATGGAAAATTCAGGTGATGGCGGTTTGCAGACACATTTTTTAGAATTGTTGGTATTTGTTCATGATGTAATGCGAGTAATTATGGATTAGTATTTGACTGCTACATCACAAGATTTGAGTTGTTTCTGTCAATAATTCGGTGGTGCGCTGGACAGCAAATTTACTCTGAAAGATATTTGTGGTTTCAAATGGCAGAAGGAAACCAGCCACCAGACGCAAGCGCGTCAGGACAGAAACCTTCTGAGGTGTTTGTTTCGGCGACAGCGCGCCAGGGGGACTTTCAAGAACTGGCGATCCATGGCGGTTCGACTGATACAGCAGGAAAGCTGTGACGAGCAGAGCGCAAAGGATCGTTCGTGGCGTGAGGGATCATGGACTCCAGCTTGTGGCTGCGCAAATTGTATTGCGCCAGATGGCCTACAATTGCGATGAACCATAAACTTTGGCATTCTTTGTTGGCGGCTTGTCCTATCTCCTGCGGCATTTTCTTCCCTTCACCCAAAAAAATCCATCATTACCACCGAAACCAGGCGGTCCTACCTCGGCACTCTTGGCGCGCGAGCGGATGTGCTGCAGAAGCGAAGAGTCCTGACCCGGCAGCCACACTTGCCCATGGATGGTGGTGGTTAACTGCCGCGCGGTTTGATGTGAAGTGGATAATGAATGACGTTTAACAATAGTTTGGTTGATCGTAATTGATTTTTTGATTTAATGATGGTTGATACCGGATGAGGTTTCAAAATGGTTTGCAGGCAGTAGTTGTGAATTGGCCACCTGGTTCAAAAGTGGATAGTGGTGGTACATGATGGCAGTTCGTTGGGAAACCAATACCACATGTCCCGCACAATGCTATGGTTGACAGCTATGAATGGGGGACAACGATGGTCAGTTTGCTGATGGTCAGCAACTGAATTAAAAAATGTTCGCAAAAGTTGATTAATTTCCATTAGTCCAACATCATCATGTTTTATCATCACAACGCAGTTCCACTAAGTGGCTTCGCCATGACAGCAATGAAAACACCCAGCGTGTTGATTATTTCTTTTGAGGGCAGTGATGTCAAGGGACGGTCGATGTCAAGAGTCAATTCACCATTTGCATGGTCTTTTGTCAGTGTTGGGGAGGATGTCCTTCAAGAAATGAAGCAAAATGTTGAATGGCTGTTGAGCAAGCCGACCATCGGTGGAGGTGTCTGGCTCTGCTCTCATCTTGCATGTTGGTGACCGGATGGTGGCATGCTGGTCCACCATGTGGTTCGTCATCGAGACTATTGTGTCCATGATGAATCCTGATTGCTTCATCAGAGGACGCTTTGTTGGATCCCCAGTCTTGCATATCCAACTTGACCTGGGTGTAGTGAGTTTCCAAAGAGGTGCTGGGATAGAACTGTCTGGATGCATCTGCTGGGGCCTGGAAGGGGGCTGGCCGTCGTTCAAGACTGGGTTCATCATTGGGTGCCATTGTGTTGATGACGCCGCCTGACACGAAAGGTTCTGAATTGCAAAATAACAGCAAGCAAGCTCGAACTTTGGGGATGGCCAAAAGATTGTGAAACGCAACATAGTCGTCTGGTGGCACTCCTTCATAGCTTCTGGGTCTCCTTCTCAGTGAGTGCCTGAGTGTGTCTGGATTGCAGCGTGGAGCTCCAACATCATCTCTGGCTGTTTGAGCTGTGGATCAGAATCCATAGGTCCAATGTCCTTTGCTACTACTGCACCAAGAAGGGTTTGCAGCTGGAGTTGTTCTTCTTCACTGGTTGGAGTAGTGCTGGGCTTCTTGGCTGGAAAGGAGGATCTCCTTTCTTTCATTTCCTGCGAAGCCTTTTATGGAGTGAAAACGACTATCGGTGTAGTAGAGGCGGTGGCTGCTTTATCTCCTTCCGGTGGAGGAACTTAATCAGCTGAAAGCTTTGGCTCATTTGCTGCCATGGCTTATCCTTATGATGTCTTAACCTTATCTGCAAAGTGTAGCGGAACTGTCAAATAATAGAATGTGAACGGGAGGCATCCCAAACACTTCCAAACATGAGGGGACAAATGCAAAACAAACAAAAACCAAGAATGCAAACCAAATCTACTTCCCAAAGAGGGCACGAGATGGCAGGGGTCCTGCATGGGTCCAAGGGGAAAGGGAAAGTGTGGAGTGAATACAGTGGTGCCTGTTGAAATGCAGCCTGCTGAAATTGGGCAAAGCTAGCTGAGCTTACATCAATGCAATGATTCAAAATGCTTTCATGCATCAATGATTCTACAAAGTAATGCCTCATATGGCAGTGGGTCAAAACCCTGTACCCCTGCTTCCCCTATCAGTAACCATTGTTTTCCATATTGTTGCTGGTGATTATCCCCCATTATTGGTTGGTTACTATTGACCCATAGTCATTTACCCTGCTATTTGCAGCTGGCTTGTTGCACATGCGCAGCTGTTGGGACTCAACAACATTTCCAACAACAATATTTATTATGCCTTGGGCCCCTACGATACATGGTGAGGGATCCTGAGCCAACGGTCAGTGATGGTAAGTAGGATTTAGTAGTGGTGGATTGAAGCTGATTAAGCATGGTGGATAGTCATGGTACATCATGCTTGAAAATGACAAACAATAGCAAACAATACTAGAGATACTAGAATTATTAACGGTTATACTGTAATGGCGGTTGATGATGAGATCAATGATGGATCATGATGTTTAATGATTGAGACTGATTGCTTGCCCGGCTGATCTGTATCCCTACCAATCGACAAACAATTGCAAGGTCATTTCACAGAAATTGGTTGAACAATCTGCAGTTGGCAGAAAAAAACGGCAATCACTCCTTCACCACTTTCCACCCGTCCCCTTATCTGCCACAAACCACCACAAGAACCAAAGAGCACGACTGGGTGACTAGGCAATGCTTGAGTGCTGTTGGTTCTCTTTCCCCGTTAGCTGCCAAAGATCATGAACCATTGTTGGCCACTAAAAACCATTGACCCAACATGAACAATCTTAGAATAAATAATTGCACATCATGTGAAACTACCATCAAAACATCTTGAACCATCACTAGACCATGATTAATTAATCATCATTGAACCAGGATTTCACAATGATTCAATCCAGTTTTAGAATTTGTTAACCACCAAACAACCATTAAACTCCCCTCGTAAAATCGAAAATCAATTCCATCACCAATCCATCATCTCGGCAAAAAGAATACACCAATTCTAGCCACGAAGTGAAGAACTCCGGACCACCCTTGAGATGCGCCACCTCCATGTCAGCTAGGCCGACAACAGCGAGATCCGAAGCAAGCCTGTGCCACAGAAAAAAGGGCAACCATGGGGAAATCCAAGATGGGTTGAAAACCAAGGTGAAGGACCCAGAAGAATTGACCATGCACCCAGTACATAAATAGTTGATAAAATAAGGTGGATATAGTAATGAACAACCAAGGCTACTGTTCGACCATGGTTGTAGGAAATAGTGGAATGCCTGATTGTGTCTGAGAACCTCTGTTAGCAATCAAGAAATCGAAAACAATTGGTTTAAAACATGTTCCCTCCAAACCCCAGGTTCGCCCACCCCCATAACGCGTCACGGCAAGGGATGATGTTGTGCAAGGTCAAGATGGCTTGGAGAAGTTGCGAAAACCCTGGCAATACGCAGTGATTATGGTTTAGGGTTTTAGGGTTTTAGTTTTAGGGTTTTAGGGTTTTGGATTTAGGGTTTTAGATTTTGGTTTTATGGTTTTAGGGTTAAAGGTTTTGGGTTTGATAACTCAGAAGCTTAAAAACAATGGCCCTGCGCAGAAATTTGAGCGTTGGGAAATGTTCTCAGTCAAGGGCGGGCAAACTTGCACCGAACATTCTTATTGCGGACTTGCAGTGAAACCCATGCAAAAGTTCATGCTTGGCCGCTGATTGTCACCTGCGTTAGAAGATTTCTTCGCTGGCACAACTAGCTGTTGACACACATGACATGATTCCGTGGTCATGCCATGCAATCGAACTAAATCCTTCCTCAAACAGTATTTTGATAGTTGGATCAAATCACACTGGAAGCTGTTTAGTTGCATGGAATGGGCCTCGTTCTGTCAAGTCAGAACAGCACGACTGTCTTCCCCATTTCCGTTGAAGAACTGTTCTCAACTATTCATCAACTTCTGAGCGGTGCACGGTGCCCAGCTTCTGAATCCGGTCATTCTATTTCTGCACCCAACTTTCCAAAACTGTAATCATTTCAGTGCCAAAGCAGTGAGGACTTTGGATACACAATACAAAGACACTTCTCCGCAAATTATGACAAACCCACTGCAATAACATGGATATTAGAGATCTAAAGTCTACATTAAGTAAATCTAGGCACACCATCTTCAATCAATAAATCAGAAATCGTCACTGGATTTCGGATGTACGGTGGAATACGATGGAGGTACTACGCTTGAAGACCCATGTAGAATCAGAGCACGAAGTGTGATGCAAAAATAGCCATGGCTGACTGGTTCATGAAGAACTGCTCGCAGTGTCCAGACCTTAGGGTTAGTTCTATCCAGGAGATCCGGTGAGTATATGCTCCACAAACCGCGCTCATCCACCAAGTCAGCAACATTGCTAGAATCGCAGTTGTAACTAAGACCCTCTGTGGTTTCCGCAATTTCTCAAGTGAAAAAACAGAGTTGTACGAATGATGAAAAGTTAATCACGGATTCCTTCGCACAAGTCGGTAATTAACCAGAACAATATCCTGAAATATTGATCGTTGGATTCCCTTGACAGGTGATGGCAATCCCCAATAAACCAGGTAGAACACCACGTGAGCACACCCGCATAGGCGTTTATTTCGGCCACACTCATGACCAGCTTCTTATGCATTATTACTCACGACTAAGGCCTAGCGAACTCAGCAGCTGCAATTAACCCCCTCATGAACGTTGGTCAGCTAAAGGCAGCTTGGTAAAAAGCCTTTCCACCCCTTTGTTAGAAGGCAAGCTGTGCATTTCTAGGAGCCCTGAAGGGTGCTTTGAACTTTCCTGGCCGTTACTGAGCAGGATTGACCACTAGTGACTGCTACTATCCATCATCAGTGGGTAATGGTCGACCACAGTCTGACAAGCAATCATGATTTTCCGGTACTTGTTATCATGTATCAACCTTCGATAACATCATGAAGCACAATTGATCATCACTAACCACCATTTGCCATTTATCAAACCTATCCAGAGATAGTCAGTTGTATTGGGTCACTATCCACTGCTACCCTCACGTTCGTTGAGTATCCACTATTAATCATGGTTAAACCGCTTGTGAATCACCATTCGTGTTGGTTTTGAACCAACTTACTCCAGCACTACTAACCAGTATGAACCATGATCATCTACTATTCGCTGTCACCTGGCCGTCTGTGAGCAATTCACCATCATTTGGCCTTGCATGCATCCATTATCCACTATGAACCATCCTTGACCGCTCAGAAAATGAATCATCACTGTCCGTTCCCAACCAGCTACTGCGACAAACTTACCATCACTAAAAATTACTATCCACTACTGACCATGACTATCCACTAAGTACTATCCATCACCAACCATTACTGTCCTTACAAACCCATCATCTGCCGCCCTTAATCAACCATTTAACGCTGGGGATCCCTCGCCCCTCCACACCGAACCTGACAAACGCAGATGCACTGATGGGCCGCAAGAGCCAGTGAGCTAAGCAGTCACGAACCTGGCACAGGCATCAAGGCAAGGTGGTACACGAACAGGAGGGATCAATCACTGAACACCCACAAATGACAAATGGTAAATGGCGTTGAGTGATGGTTGTCCATTGATTGATGATCCATCATTAAGCACATCGGGCTATAAGGAATGCTTGATGATGGATCGTCATGGTAAACAGAAGTAGGACAACTGGAGGAACTATGGCATTGGCAGCTATATCTTTGGATGAAAAACAACTTCTCACTAGGGCTCCCATGTTGTGTGATAGGATCATCTGGTGGATGCCTATTGAGATATGAATCATCTACACTTGTTGCAAGTTGTCTACGTTCCTCTGTCGTCCTGCACACCGGGGCATCCAACCCCCCAAGCAGTTTCCAAAACCTATTTGGTCGAAACATAAATAAGTATTTCCAAAACATGTTTCAAGATCAACATCAGAAGGAGCCACTATTCTCAATCATCAATTTTCATCAGTCAGGGCCTTGGCAACCGCTTAGTTTGTACTGCGTTAGTGATAGAGCATCAACTGTGAGAAACCATGAAGCAAGCTGTGAATTAATCTGTGTGACGAACCAACAAACTACCAACAACCAACAACAATTATTGGCGAGACGGTTCAAATGATCGTTCATCGCTATTAAACATACTACTTAACACTCCGTCAAAAAAGCAATTACAAGTATTGCCAATCAATACTTCCCATAATCACCTAGATTCCAAAAAACTCGACATTCGTCAACCCGCTGCGACCTTGTGAACAGCAACGTTCTGGAGAAGATAGAGTATCCGTGCATGTCTCCAATGCTCAATAGCTAGATCATTTTCCTCTTGGGGATGGACTAAGAACTGATGTTCTACTCCAGGATGATGATAACCAGTAGTAGTGTGTTATTTACCTTCATAAGTTGACTATCAAACAATAGCAGTCATTATCAACCACTATTGATCACTGTTCACCACTAGTATCTACTAATCGATGATGAAACAGTATTTACCAGTAGCACCCAATAAGTATATATGGTCATATATACATTTATATATATTACTTCACCAAGAGATTTGCGACTATACCACTAGATATTGAACATCATTCAACCGTAAGATGTATACTGTAATTGCTAACCATTAACCGCTAGATATTGACCTCTATGGACCACTACATCTATATATAAAGATCTTATCAAACAATATTAACAATTACTAACAAATCAACATCTGTAAATATAAACTATATACATATTTGAATATGTAAATATATTTAAATAAATACAATATATATATAAATATATAGACATATAAATAGATATGTGTATATATATATATATTTATGTATATATATATATATATACGTAAAAAACATATCATAACAACAACGATCAATTCAGCAACTATTAACACATTGGTGCACTGCTATGTAAATGTATGTGTATATATATATATATATTTACGTATTCATTATGAATATATATATGGCTGTGGGTCAAAACCCTGTACCCCCGCTTCCCCCACTATTAAGCATTGTTTTCCAACTATTTTTTTGTTCGCTAATATCCCCCACTATTGGTTGATTGATATTGACCCAAAGCTATATTAGCCACTGTCAATATTAACAACTATTTAAGAGCTCTTAACAAAGTTAACAGTGGTTAACTACCATACATACCACATAAAAAATATATATGGCAGTGGGTCAAGACCCTGTACCCCTGCTTCCCCGATCATTAAGCATTGTTAACCATTGTTTTCCCTACGATTTGGTTGGTCATTATAAGCCCTCATTGATGGTTGATATTGACCCATAGCCATATGTAAGTATATATAAAAATAAATAAACAAATATATATATATATATCTGTATACATGTCAATACATATAATATCAACCACTGTTTCTATGACCAACTCTGAGAGCAACTCCTTCACCTCCCGGCATTATCCTGATCGATCCCCGGGCCCTCCGCTGGCGCCTGCGCATCGTGGGTATCGAAGCTCCGAAGGGCACTGGAAAGGCGAAGCGCCTGGGAGATCAACAAGTTGGAAGTTGGGTAGGGCCGGTGGGCCCCCGAAACGTTAGCGATTTGTTGGTTCATAACTGGGATAACTACTAGGCAAATGCTCGATATAACCCTAGTTAAATGGCTGATTGATCATCTTATAACGTTTGGGGGGCCCACCTTGTAGGGGATTGTAGTTTAATGGTTTACAAAAGGATGTTTTCACTTATAATTAATTGATTTTGTTTTGAATTTGTTGAGTTTTTTTCTTAAAGGATAGCCTACAATGATCAGGGTTGGTAGGGTTTATAAGGTTTTTAATGGTTTAGACATGAATTTTGAATGGTTTTAATGGTTTGATTGCAATGGTATGATTGTACTGGTTGGTTGAAATGGGATTTTCAATGGTTATACAAAGGGAATATCACCACCTTGAAGGTTTGAACT
The DNA here is from genome assembly GCA_009767595.1 of Symbiodinium kawagutii. Lineage (NCBI taxonomy): Eukaryota > Dinophyceae > Suessiales > Symbiodiniaceae > Symbiodinium > Symbiodinium kawagutii. Next base: position 95,316 of record VSDK01014135.1, read on the forward strand.
ATAATTACAATCAAGGGGGTTATAATTACACTCAGGGTTTGTGTCTTTAATGTTTTACATAGGGAATTTGAATGATTTAAATGGTGTACCATAACTGGTACTTCATTATCCTAGTTAGAACCAAAAGTGACTGACCAATCGTCAACCATTAGCTAACTATGATTGTGATTAATGGTTTCAAAAATGTTATGATAAATCGTTTACTACTAAGCAACAATATCATTCAACAACCAATGAAACTGATGAGCTGGTTGTTTAATCGTGCTCATTCTTGGTTGATCAGCCGGTTTAGCTGGTTATTGTGTATATTAGCTGACGATTGATGATATTAAGATATCAATCAATAGTCTTGTTGGTTGCAAGATGCTTCAGCTGACTCCAAGGATGACAAATAAAGGATGATCAAATGATGAGCTGATATGAATCAACACCTTTCGTCAGCCAAACTTGCTGATGAATCTCTCCTTGGTTGGTCTAAGGACTGGGATGACTAGCTGGCTGATTGAGGGTCATGATTTAGATCAACTTCTACAGTACTAACGTCTTATCGCTGAAGAAAATAACATCACGTGTGTTTTGACGGATTTCTGATGGTTATTGATGCGGTGAATCATGAACCGAGGGCATCAAGCAGTGCTTCATCAACCGAACATTTTGCTGTTACATTGGTCGATCCAGCTACTAGGGGCTTATCAACGCTGGGTGAGCTTCGCCATGGTTTGATTCATATTGCAACTTCTGAAAAATAATTCGTCAACCAGCCAACCATCCGTACATGCCAGGGAAAATGAAAAATGCCCAAAAACCACCAACCAAATGATGATGATGATGATGATGATGATGATGATGATGATGATGATGATGATGATGATGATGATGACGATGCTGATGATGATGGATGATGATGGAGGATGATTACTGTTGGTCATCATCCTCTTTTATGAGCCATTATCAATGGTTATACTCCCTATAAAAGCCACCATTAAACCACCACGGTGAGACAGCCACCAGCATGGTGAGACATGGTCGCCATCACCGCTGCCTCCGCGACGGTGTCGCGTGGCACTTCAACCTCTGAAGCCACCTGCGGATGCGGGGGTGAAAGGTCGCTGATTGCACGATGCTTGGAACATCACAGAAATATCTTGTAAACTAATCATTACGGGAATACATATATATAATATTTATATATATATATATTTATTTAATTGAATAAATAAATATTCCTGTACATAAAAATGTACTACCCGTAAATACAAATAAATATATTTAAGTCAATTTAAATAAAATACAAATAGCTGAAAATAAATAAATATACATATATATATATATAGATGATGATATTCCAACTGATGATTAACAAATAAGTGAGTAGAGATCATCAACATTGAAAATTTGTTTGGGTGATGAAGGACATGTTAAGCTGCTTAAGAAAACTACCGGTCAGATATCAATGCTTCATCATGCATCATGATCGTTAGGCATAGCTTGTTCAAAGGCCCGAAAGGAATGCGCCCAAAAACGAGACCAAACCTGCCTGCAGCTGTATGATCAAGCATCTATCATAGTACATTGCCTATGGCTTAATAAGGGTTAATGATGGTTTAACAATAATGGATCACAATAGCTAATGATGGTTAATGATGGTAAACACATGTTAATCAAGGTAAATAACCAACAATAGTGGATAACAAATTAGCCATGCTAACAACGCCATTGCAAATAACTATTGTTAACAATGGCTCGCATGAAGATAACACATGCCATGGCTAGTTGATAGCAATCTCACATGCGGTGGAAATAAGGTTAATCATGGTGATAGCAATGGCTCATGATGGCTAATGATGATTAAAACAAAAACGCTAACCATGGTGAATAACCAACAATAGTCATCCACATTTCCAAGATTACCAGAAATTGACCATTTAATAAAACATTAACAATAGTGGATAAAAATTAAGAGTACTGCATAACGAATAGTGGATAAGACTGGTCCATGAGGGGTCACCGCCCTGCAGCTGTCCACCGATCCGACCTGGTTCGGCGGCTCCAAAGGGCTTCCCCAGCGATCTGCCTGGCAACCAGAAAGTCGGGGTCTGGTGAGACTCATTGGTTAGCAACCCACCTAAGCATATTTGGTGGCTGGCAATCCAGCCTGTAGGCTATGACAAGAATGGATTGCCATCTTGGTGGCTTAACTAGATCTCTTGCTAAAAGTCTAACTTTTAGTAACTATATTAAATCGATCATATCCCAAAAAGCTGAACAAAAACTAAAGTAATAGGCTATTATCCACCCAGCATAATGGCATCTACTGAAACTGGTAGTTGCCTAGTGACCTAATCCAAGTTGAGTAACTGGGGGATACCATTCTGTAGCAGTTAGAGGACTGTCAGCAACCAACCATGATAGTTGATGGTCTGATGGTTCCTCCCAATTTGTAAGCGACTTCGACCCGCGTTGGTGCAGTGGAATAGCCAACGCTCACTTGACCTGTGCTCGTACATTCGAGTACTTGTCATGTAAATGAAACATCTCAAGTGTAGATAAACCAAAATAATTACTGTATGTAAAAAAAAATTGCATTCGTTTATTTATCAATTTACATGTGTAGAAGAATCTACAAACGTTGCCTGGCAATGCCTGGCATGTATTCTGCTTTTTTGCCTGCGTTGGTGTCTGGTATAGATTTCGGTATTTTCATGTATTTTTCGGTGATGTATGTTCTAGAATCTTCCCCATTTTGGCTGAAACATAGCCTGCTGCTGCACTGGTGTGTTGTTTGACACGAAATCTGATATTCCGTGTGGGCCTTGCAAGGCCAAATAAGTTGGTGAGCTTGCTCTAGAGATCTCATGCTTGATCAAGCACAATATGCACATATATATCTCTATATATGTAAAGAAAAATGTTTAAATTCTATCAGTAGAGTCAAACGGATCAACACAGGTATCTGCATTTCAAAGACACAAATTTACAAAATACATCATGAAGACCAGGGTGTTTCTAACCCATCCCCACCCCCCGGGGGAAATGGTAAATTCTTTGCTTCCACTGTAGAAGGTCACCTCTTCCTGACAAAATCATAGAGATTGCCTTTTGAAGCCCACATCTTCCAGGCTGCAAGTAGGTCGGTTTGAGCACAATCGTATTTTGCCCACATGCTGGCACATCTGATCCACTCTGTTCATCTTTACCTTTCCGTTGTGGAGTTGCATTTCGTGGCTTGGCCTGTCGATGCAAAAATTACGAGGTCGATAATTGGAAAGAACGGGTCTGTCGAGGCAATCATATGCAAATGCAAATCGAAAATTCCCGACACGTCCACGCTTGTGCGAAAAGGTATCCTATGCCAATCGACGGGTCCTTACATATTCAACCTTGCGCAACAAGGTTGCAAATCTATGGCCAAAATGTGAATACCATTGAACATCTATGGCCGCAAAAATGGCCCCTGGGCAATATTAACCAATCAATAAACGGGGATGACAGCCAACAATGATAAGGAAAACAATAGTTAATGATGCGAGAATCGGGGTACAGGGTGAACTGACACACTGCCAAATAGCAATCAATTCGAAGATTTCAAAATCTACAAGGTGGGCCCCTTGTTTAGCTAAGTTGGTTAAGGGCAACTACTAATTATGGTAGATATAACCATAATTACTGTAGATGGCTTGTTAACCAACTTATAACTAGGCGGGCCTACATTGTACCTGTTTCATATTTGGATGACCTTTGAGCTTATGTGGCCGCGGCTGCTCTCCTTTCGCGCGTTTTCTGGTTTGGTCTCGCCTGGATGAGGTCACAGAGAAAAAATTTAATGAGCCGCGATTGGAAATTGAGGCTGCGACGCTTGGCCGGAGAGGAAAAACCAGCGTTCCCTGGACAGGAGGATTACGTGTTCGCGCAGGGCAAATGACTGGATGAGCCTTTCGGGTTGGCTGCAGGAGGCGCTGGCACGAAGCCTGGAGCGCATTCAGGCCGCAGAGGCCTTTTTTCATTTGATGCTGTGTAAAAAGAAAAATTTGTTTCACAGCGCCCGCACTATAGATGACGAGGTTGCCACCAGAGCTGGACGCAGTAGAGGGGCCTATTTGCAAGGTAGATGTTGACGTATGAACAACGTTGGTGATACACTGTTGGCAAATGAATGCGGCAAAGCAGTAGCGAGATGCTTCAGAGGATGACGGAGGCAACTTGCTCGCTAAAGATGTTCTAAGTTACAGACGATAAAGCCAAATGCGCTGAGACTCTGGCGGGCAAGGGCGACCGACGAACCCGCGCCTGGCAATGAGACAGAATGATTATTGATCACGCGAAAGATGCCGAGTTTCGTTTGTTACACTTGGCAAACAAATTCACCAAAACATGTTTGCATACGCAGGGCAAACAAAATAGCTTCAGATAAAAATGCTTGGCAAGACCTTTGACTGAGGCTTGCCTTCTTTGCCCTTCTCTCCTCTGCAGGTTCCTGATGGGGTCAAGTGAGGGAACACTGTGCAGTGAATTGTGCTCCTGGCCTCTTCCTTGGGCGCCTAAACAAGCAAAACTGAAGAAATTACCACAGAGATTTTGAAATATTGACCTGGCTGAGTACCTGGAGAAAATGCAAATGTCAACTGAGATGACATTATGGGCTTCGATGTGGTCTGCAACTGGCCTCGTCCTTCGCCTCAAACAATCAGAACTGTAGAGACGAAAGCATGACGGGAAAGCCACAAAGGGTTGATTGACCTGGTTGACTTGGCGCAGTGTGAAAATGTATAGGCTTGCAATGCGAAAATCATCTTAGAAGAAGGTATTGCAGGAAGCAGTATGAAGAAGTTTACCAGACAAGCAATATTGAAGCCTTGTTTGCTCTTTCTTCTTGCCTTTTCGCGGACTCAAGAGAATCCAAATTCACATTGTCAGGGCTGATTTCTCTGGTATTGAAGTGTACTGCTTCTTGCAATGACCTGCCTTGCGCTTGCGGTCCTTTTCGAGCTTCTTGTAGTGCTCTTGCTTGACCTGCGAAGAATGTTTTTGGTGTCAGATTTTGTTGTGGGGGTCGCGCGCCTCCAAGCGGTCGCTCTTGCTATTCTCCTTTCGGAGTTCTCGACGACGCTTATTTCTTTGCGCCGCTGACGCCTCTTTCTTCTTCTGGCGTTCCGGTCATTTTTCCAAAGTGCTGTCAGAATAATGCGAGGAATTGGAAGCGCCTCCTCCTTTTTTTCCAGCTGTTGCTGTTTCTTTTCGGCAGCCCGTGTCTTTCGCTCTCTCGCGGCCGTCTCCTGGAGCAGATGTTTTTCTTTGAAGAGGTTGGGAATTGTATACTCAGTCCTTGGGTGTCTCATCCAACTCCGGCAGCGCGTGCTTTACGAGGATCCAGGCTACGATGAACTCCTCGTGCTCTGCCAGAGCGGTGATGTTCACCTCCAAGTAGGACGCCTCAGGAAGAATAACTCCGAAGTTGTTAAAGTCTCGGGCTGTCTTAGCATCCGGCGACGGACTCCAGCCAGTACTGCCGCTCTGTCCGGCCCAGGCGGAGGCCCGGAACTAGTTGGCCCATCTCCCATAAGCCTTAACTATTGGAGAGGAGTTTGCTCAACAAGGAAAAGAATGAAGGCTCGGACGCTGGAGGGCTTTGTGGACGTGGTGGAACGTCGTCCTCCTCGGCAGAACCACCCGGAGAGCCTGGAGGTCAAATGGAATCAAGGACGCTGGAATTTTATGAGGACACGCCTCGACTTGAAAGCCCAACTCTGCCGCCTGGCATTGCAAGATGTTGTGATGCTGGTAAAATAAGATGAAGCTTCACAGGCCTTCCTTTTGAGCTGAGCCTGAGCCGGGGCTTTTAGAGACTATGGGTTGTCAACAAGATACAACCAGCACCTCTTTGGAGAGCTTTGCTTTCGGCTGCACTTTTGCTTTGGCCTTCGCAAGAATTGGCTGAGGATTGTATATGATTGTCATTTCGCACATAGCCTTCGCTTTGGAGGCGAGGCGCCTTTCCAGTAACCTACTGGATGAAGATTTCTAATCGATTTGCAACCAAAAAGACTTAATTCTACAATGATTCCCAAGTATAAATACATAAAAAAATATACATGTATCTATGTGTTATAGTGACGAAATAAATGTAGGTATGCATGTATGTGGCATATCAATAAGCAAACCAAGACCATGACCAAATGCACTCATCCATGCAACAAAGAAATAAGTCCCACTATTCGTCAATACAAGGTGGGCCCCCAACCACTTATAACTTGGGTTATAACCCCTAGAAATGGTAGTAAGGTGAGTTATAACCCCTATAACTGGTAGTTTGCCCTAACTAGATGAGTCAAAAACCAACTTATAAGTGGTTGGGGGCCCACATTGTAAGTATAGTTATACGCTTAAAATATCTAATACTTGCATGTAGATACCCTAGCTATGAGCCAACTCAGCTAACCAAAGAGGGCCCACTTGCCAACTCTTTCATAGCTCCGAAACTCATCTCACCATGCGTTGCGTGCCTTGCGTTGTGTCCGCGCAGCACGGCCCGGCAAGCGGCTC